>CANSNZ010000996.1:3222500-3457124 GCA_947646795.1 Beta lomatogona
GCTAAGCCATTGTGATACCGGTACCAAAGTAACTCTTACTTGGTACCAAAGCTAAGCCATTGTGATACCAGTACCAAAGTAACTCTTACTTGGTACCAAAGTGTTAGCTTGGTACCAAATGACTCCATTTTGGTACCACTTTGACTTAGCTTTGGTACCAATATCTTTGTGAGATGCCAAGACTATGAGTTACCAACACTTTCTCTAGAAAGCATCATCACTTACTTGTAAACAATCAGGATAGCTATATACAACTCCTCAAACGACAATGTGATATGCTCAGTCTCACTATTTATATGATTAAAAACCCTATTTGTTATATTCCTGATCTGTTTTTTCTTCCATTCCGCACCTATGCAAGATGGCAATGTTAGCCAATAATCAAGGTATATATAGTAATGAAGTCAAACAAGACACATAATTTCAAGTGACTATTACAAAGTTTGTGAGCATTGAGATCAATTATATTTCAAATAATATTATCATTCATACCTTATCTTGGGATTTTCTAAAATAAATTCCAGCAAGAAGACAACATTTATACTTGAATGAAGGAATTAATATCTAAACTTCAAAAGTAGTCATCCATATCATAATGAAGCATGCTTGTAGGTACCGGTTTCTACACTGAATCAAAGCATCACTCAAATTTGCCCAGACGATATGCTTGTATATAAATTTTTAAGCGATAGAAAAATTTTGTTTCTAATCAAGTAATCATAATGTTGTTAGTTTTTCTTCCTTCTCCAATTTGATCAGCAGTTTTTTCAAAGAAGTGCCTTAATTTAATAGACAAGGTCGGTTGAAAATAGGGGCGAAAGGATAAGAAGAATTCTCACTCCCAAAGTGCTCATAGGTTGTGACTTGTGACAAACATATAAGCTTTGGTTGGTAGGGGTTAACATATATGGGATCTCTTCTTTTGATAAATTTTATTGTATTTCTTATTTATAGAGTACAATCACTTCTAAACAAGAGCAACTAGCTAGATATCTTCTAATATATGACTAACATAAAAATTTTACATTTTTTTTGAAGGGCATAAATTTTTTACATAATGTTCCCTAAACATAGTAAATACTTCTATCTAACAACTAATATAATCAGAAAATATATATTATTTTTAATGTCGCTAATATATCTCTAATACAGTTTATGCACCTTTTAAGACCGATATAATAATCATAAATACAAACAAATAAATGAAGAGTGTGATTTCATTACCTTGAAGTTTGTCCAAAATCTGACCCATTAGCAAAGAAGGCTACAGTAGCACAAAAATTTGCTAAGTCTTCCAGTATTCAAGATCAGAAGATGAGAGTAATAATAACCTGAGAAATGAACAATCAGAAAGAGATTATGATTGTTTAGTTAAGAAAAACAAAATTTTATTGGGGGTTTGACGAAGCTTGTTTGAACTTCTGTCTTCTATATTATTGTCGCATGGTCAGGTCAACTATCTTCACATGTGGTCTTTATTAGTAAGTTGTTTAAGACTATGAGTTTTTAGGCGAAGCTTCGCTACCTCGGATTTTCATTATCTCAGGTCCAGAGATCTGAATCTGTGTCAACTTGAGAATTTTATGGAACGTCATTGACTCTAAACAGATCAAAGCATTAATTATTTCAATAATATGTTATCAACTCCTTCCAAAAAATAAGGAAAATTTGTCACAAAATCACCTTTTAAAAACACTTTTTTGTGAGAAACCACCTTTTAAAATTTTTTGGTTAAATAGCCACCTTTTTTACTTTTTTTTTTTGTTGGAAGCCACCTGTTGACAGAAATTGGGGTTTGACTAACTTTTCCGTCGTTGATCATCACGTGCCATCGTGCATGGCACGTGATGTCATAACACTCCTTCCTTCTTTTTTTCCCCGATTTTCCCACCCAAACCCATCGTCTTCCTCTTCCTTTCATCTCTCTCTCTCTCTCTCTCTCTATCTCTCTCTCTCTCTCTCTTCCTTGAATTGAAGTAAGGGATTCTCATAACTTGCAAAAGGGAGTTATCTCCATTTGAATTGAGGTAAGCATAAATATGTATGAACTCCTTTTATTTTGTTCTTTTGTCCAATTTAGAATTAGGGTTTATAATTGACAAGTGTGTTTTGAAATTAGGGTTAAAAATCAATTTTTTTTGCATGGTGAATTACGCAGTTATGATGTTGAAGAAAAGGAAGTGCAAATGTGGGTTTGAAGTAGCTGTGAGGACTTCATGGACGAATGAAAACCCTGGTAGGAAATTTGTAGCTTGCAAGCTTTACAACCATGATACTGGACACAGGGGATGTCAATTTTTTGAGTGGTTAGATGAAGACCCTCTGGAATGGCAAAGGGATGTCATCAACACACTTATTGCTGAGAAGCATAGGTTGGCAACAGATCTTAGTTTACTGAGGGGCAGGGTTGCTCTTATTGATCATGAGAAGAAGAGATTGACTGATGAGATGGAGAGGATGAAGAAGAAGACTGAGAAGAGAAAGGGCTATGGCAGTGGATGTAAGCAACACGGTGGTGGCAGTGGCTATGTTGGATTAGGATTAGTCTTAGGAGGTCTTATGATGTTGTCTGTAGTTGTTAGTGTAGTTGTTGTCAAAGTTGTTGGGTAATTGTAATCTCTTGTGTAACCTCTTCAAAGCCTATTGGCTAATTGTGATGAATGAAAAGTTTTGACAGCATATCTCATTGTTACCAGCAATTAACCAAAGTACAAAAGCACTTTTCATAGATAATCAATTGTGCACATTACACACAAACATATGTAGTCAATCATAACTTAATTGTCACAAAATCACCAAAATGTAAAGTTAATTGGATGCAATCCAAAAGCTTGATAGTGCTAATATTCATTTCCTACAAAAAAATTTAGCTTTAAGCTATTCTTGAGTCAACTGAGAAGAGAACACTGCATTTGTAGAGCTTGAAGCTTGTGACACGGTGAGTGTTGTTGATCTTGTAGCCCTAGTAACAGTTGCCTTGGAAGCTCCTGGCTTGGATCCCTTAGAACTGCTGGCACCTTTGCTTTTTCCAGCCTTGGAAGCTCCTTGCTTGGACCCTTTAGAAGTGGTTGCAACTGCTGCTTTGGTTGATGCCTTTGGAGCTCTAGACTGTCTCACAGCTGGTTGTGCTGCTGGTTGTGTTGCTGCTTGCTGGGTTGATGCACCAGCATTCATGGTTGGCTCAGCACTGGCTCCAGGTCTTCCACCACTCTTCTTGGTTGGAGGATCCACAGCAGTATTGTTACATTTATTCTTGTAATGGCCAGCAACCCCACACTTAGAGCAACAATTTTGTTTCTTTGCCCTCTTCACAAGCTTGCTCTTTCTCTCTTCATCTTCTCCTTGTTCTTTCACTCTTTTCTTCTTACTTGGTCTTCCAGGCATCTTCCTATAAGGTGGTGGCAGTGGCTCCGGATGTGTTGTTTTCTCCCACTGAGCTTGCCCTGACATGGCTCTAAAAGTTGGGGCATATGTGGTAGCATAAGTGCTCACATGGTATGCTTGATGAACAAAATCCTCATACTCCAACCTCCTCTTTACTATACACCCAAGAGCATGTGTACAAGACATCCCCATTAGACTCCACCTATAACATCCACACTCCCTTGTGTTTAAGTTCACTACAAATGTATCCCCATCATCATCCACCTCAAACTCATGCAAATCAGCTTGCATGATTCTCAAACCACTAATCAGCTTCAATCCCTTTTCAATCATCTTTCTAACAGATGGCATAATAAGTCCATCAAACTTTTTCAAACCCTCCCTCTTTGAACAACACCTACCCATTATATATCTCCTTATCCACTCCATTAAAGACAATATAGGTTTTGTTCTAGCTTCTCTAAGTACATTATTGAAGCTCTCATAACAGTTATTGAGCAGCATACCACTTTTAGATGAGGTCCCAAAAGCATGCCTTGACCAATTGCAAACTGGTATTGCCTGCAGGTAGTTGTATGCCTCCACATTCAACTTCTTTATCTCTTCCATATGCTGCATAAAGTGATGCTGAAATATAGAAATAAAAATGCATTAGGTTCATATTACATGAAGAAACAGTATGCACCACCAAAAACTTTCAGAAATGTACCTTTGTTGAACTTCTTGTTGCCTTCCAAAAGTGTACTCTATACACTTCTCCTGGGAATTTGTTCCTGAAATTTGCCCAAATATGCCTACAGCAGAACCTGATTTCTGCATTTGGCACCACCACCTTGAAAGCATCAAGCAAACCCAGGAAACACAAGTCATGAAATCATTAAATATTAGCATACCTATACAAGCCATGGAAAAAAGCATGAAGTAAAGGTTTTACCTTTTGTCTATCAGACATGTAGGTGACTGTTTCATCATCCTTCTCATGAACCCATGTCACATAAGCTGCCACTGAATCTAAATCCTTAACAAGCAAATCCAAAAACCAGGTCCATGTTTCAGAGTTTTCTGTTTCAACCATAGCCCAAGCAACTGGAAATTTATTGTTATTTCCATCTTTACCAACTGCAGTCAATAGTATACCTGGGTATGGACCCCTTAGATGTGCCCCATCAACACCTAATATAGGCCTGCATCCAGTCAAAAAGCCCTCCTTACAGGGCTGTAAGCAAATGTAAAGCCTCTGAAACAAGGGGGGAGATTCTCTATGCTCTCCACTTTCACACAACTGTAGTGGACCCTGGGTAATAAGTCCTAATTGCTTGGGCATAGTCCCAAACCCTCTTGTACTCAGCAGAAGCATCCCCAAAAATCATCTTCAGTGCCCTCACTTTTGCATAGTAAGCTTTGTAGTAGCTAATCTCACACTCAACCTCCCTTCTTGCCCTTTTCATAAATGGATCAATTCTCATTCTTGGATCATCTCTGAAATCTTCCAAGTACCTCTCAGCTAAGTATTGTGATGTACACTTTGGATTCACATGCTGATACCCACAAACATGCTCAAACCTTGCACTTTTAATCTGGAAAGTCTCTTCACCTTTCAATTTTCTACAGTGGATCTTAAACCTACACTTCCTTTTGCTCTTACACTTGTAGCTGCTAATCCTAGCATGAGACCATGGATAAGTACACCTCTTTACACAGTACACTGAGATCCTCTTACTTGTGTTGTGCAAGTAGTAAAAAACATAACCCTTCTCTACAGCATGATGCAGTAAAGCCTTCCTAATAATCTTGTTTGATGGGAACTTCAAGCCTATAGAGAACTCAACCTTATGTTTGAAGTCCACATCAGGATTGAAAATGGGGTAACTAGGTCCCTCATCATCAGATCAAACTATGCTCATCAACTCATCATCGGAATCATTCAACTCCACATCACTATTCAAACCAAGACCACCAGTTTCTTCATCACTGTACCAATCATTCTCTTGTTCATTAAGCCCCCCTCCTAAGCTTCTTGTCACCCTTTCACTTATTTCAAAATCCACAAACTCTGCAAAGATATCATCATCACTCCTATCTTCATAGTCCTCATCACTCAGTAACACATCAGGGTCATCAGAATCAGTTGATAATTCTTCATCAAATGCATCTGGATTGCCCACATCCTCAACATGTTCAGGTTGCAGTACCTAATCCTCAGCTAGGTGCTCAGTTTCCTCAATCACATGCCTTTTCTTTTTGGAAGAAAATGTAGCAAGTTTTTCTCTTCTTTTGGGTTCAAAATGAGTGTTTACTAGTTGGAAAAAGGGAGTGGGGTGAGTGATTGCTGGTTGGGAAGAGGGAGTGGGGTGAGTGATTGCTGGTTGGGAAGAGGCAGTGGGGGGAGTGTTTAAAGGTTGAGAATAGGCAGTTGGGGGAGTGTTTAAGGGTTGAGAATAGGCAGTTGGGGGAGTGTTTAAGGGTTGGGAATGAAGAAACTCAGATCTAGTTATAAGAATAGGGTCAGGGGAGGTCAAAGTTTGGGAATCTTTCTTTTGTGGGCCCCTATTTTCTTCTCTTCCACCAACTTTGTTTGCTGACTCACCCATATCTCTCCTATCCAAATTTCTACCCCCTGCCCCCATCAGATTCCCTCCCATGTGTAACATAAAGATGGTACCATCCATCTTTCTCCTTTGACATCAAAAACTCAGGAATCTCTGCATCACTCTTCAGCTCTTGCCTTCCATTAAACAAGCTACAACCACGTTTCCTAAACCATATTTTACCCACATCCTCATATCCTAACTCATCCTTAATCCAATACACAAACTCAAAAAAAGCTACTTCATCCACATTAGGTTTCAAAACTAGCCCTGATCTGGCACTGTCCACCCTTTTTTCATAGGTTGTCTTCTGGTTTTTGGTCTCAAATTCCCCACCATGGTATAACCTAATGTTGATCTTCTCCATAGTTTTATAAATAGGCCACAACACATTTATCCTACCATTAAACCTGATCAAAAACAATAAAAAAACCCCAAGCAACACTAATAAGCACTTAAATCATTACACAAAACCTATTGAAATTACATATTATACTAGCATGATTTTTTAAATAGGGTAAAGGTTACAAAATTTAGTAAATTAAGAACCCAAAGTACAAAAGTGAAGTGAGATTGAAGTGATGTAGGATATTATTTATGCACATAATTCTTGGGATATTATTTTCTTCATATAATCCCACCAATTGCACTTTATATATGCATAAATCCACATAAATTTAAACATAAACCCTAATTAAACAAACATACAAGCAGTAAAGTATGATTTTTTTAATCAATTACAAAGTACACTCACCTGGGTATTTGTTGAATTGTTAATTTGGTCCCCCCCAACTGCTTTCCCTACATTCTTCGAACTTCCTGTAGCAGCCATGGCAGTTCCAAAAAAGGAAATTTTTTTTAAGAACTCAAAGTACAAAAGTGAAGTGAGATTGAAGTGAAGTAGGTGCGTCATTACATACCTGTTTAGTTGTAATAATCAGATTGCCTATGGAGCCATCATTACCTAGCAGTAGAGTATAGAGTATATGGTCTTCAGTAGAGAATTTACTGCCCTAAAGCTTTTGTTCCTCCTAGAAATTTAATGTCAACCAATTTAATTCAAAGAGACATAGTGAGATGAAGGGAGAATTGAGATTCTCAACTGCATAGATGAAATGAAGGAAGAGAGAGAGAGAGAGAGAGAGAAAGAGAGAGAAAGAGGAAGATGATGGGTTTGGGTGGGAAAATCGGGGAAAAAAAAGAAGGAAGGAGTGTTATGACATCACGTGCCATGCACGTGATGGTCAACGATGGAAAAAGTTAGTCAAACCCCAATTTCTGTCAACAGGTGGCTTCCAACAACAAAAAAAGTCAAAAATGTAGCTATTTAACCAAAAAAATTTAAAAGGTGGTTTCTCACAAAAAAGTGATTTTAAAAGGTGGTTTCTGAAAAATTTTCCAAAAAATAAATAATATGTTACCAACTTTATTGATCAAAAAGAGCTCAATCCAACCGCTATACTATCTAGTGAGGTGAGTATTGACCAATCCATGACCTAAGTTTTATCGAGTCTTTTTGGATCTATATCTAGTTTATTACTCTCTTCGTGCTTGAATAAGTATATAGTATTTCTTTTTGATAATTCATAGAATAAATTTTAGATTATCGTAAATTGAAAACTTATGTCACAACTCATGGCTAGGAACCCTTGTTAACTTCGTAATCATATACCCCTTTCGTCTAAAGCTGATTCTACTTTCTTAAAAATTGCTATATCACTACTAGTTAGAGTCGAATTTGGACTAAAACAGATAGTGATGGTACCAAATAAACACTTTTTAGTGCTACCAGAAATATTGTTATAACATGTGCTAGTACCAGTTAAAACAATTCTTAGTAACAAATTTGTATATTTGACGAAGCTAAAGAGAGGGGCTCCCCCTTCTCTCTAAAACCCTAGCCCCCAAATCACTTTCTTTAGAAATTGAAACCCTAGCCTCCTCCCTCTTCTCTTCCTCCTAGATCTAACCATTTTTATGGCTTAGTTTGTCAAGTAGTCCAATTTCTATTGTCCTCAGTCGGACATTTGTTCTACTAGCCTCTTGATCAGCTTTCGCTATTTCTAAAATTAGTCAATTTGGGAATGGTTGCTCGCGGTGTGGGTGGTGGTTTGGTTCGCTCGACTGTAGATCCTGGCCGAAGCTTCTTTGTCCTTCTTGCGGCGTGGGTGCTGCTGGTTTGGAGCCAATCTTCTTCTCATGTTTGGCGGGTCTCGGGTCAGGGGTTTCAATTCTCCATCCGTCCGGGTTTCAATTCTCTAGTTCAGTTCGTTCGCGGTGGTTCGCGTGAGTGTTCTCGTCACCGGTGTTTCGTTCGCGGTGGGTCGTGTTTGCGGCGGCTCCAGCGAATGGTAGCTTTTGAGTAGTCTTTATTTTCTGGGTTTATTTCCTTTTCCTATTTTTATTTAATTTTTAAAGTTTTATTTAGTTCTTGTTTCTTAGATGGTTAGATTGGTGGTTGGTCTTAGATTATTGTGGCCTCAAGTAATTGTGGTTCTCTTGAGAAGATTTGGAAGCTTATTCATTTTCAGTGGTGTTTGTCTTGCCCCCGAGATGGGTTTCAAGAAGTTGTCTTCAGTTGGGCCTGGGGAGATGGTGTGTTGCCGCGGCGGAGCATCTACTCGAGTTTCTTAGTGCTCTATTTTCTTCTATATTTTTTGAAGCTTGTTGTAACCATCCTTATGGGTGTTTTAGGGGTGTCTCTTGTGTAGACACCTTCTACTTTTCTTCTCTAATAATAAATAAATAAATGGGAAAATGGACTGGAATAATCCCACCTTTGGCCGATTTTCCAATAATAATCCCACCTTTGGATTATTCTGGAATAATCCCACCTTTGCTTATTAAATCGGTTTTTTGATCCCAAGAACAAAGTGACCGATAATATCAAGTTACCAGCCCTTTTCCCTGTTGCCCCACCCCACCGCCACCCCCACCCCCAGCACTATATTGCTATTCCCTCTCCCCCACCCCCCTCCCTCCCCCCCTCCCCTCCCCCGTCGCAGCCCCCCACCCCCCTCCCATTCGCACCATCTCACCATTCGCAGCCCCCCCCCCCTCCTATTCGCACCATCTCACCACCATCATCTCACCATTCACAACCCCCACCCCCTCCCATTCGCACCATCATCTCACCATTTGCACCATCATCTCCACCATTCGCAACCCCCACCCCCTCCCATTCGCACCATCTCACCACCATCATCTCACCATTCGCACCATCATCTCCACCATTCGCACCACCTTGAAATCCGCAAAGAGAGACGCAGAAAGAGGAAAGAGACGGGAGGAAGAGAAAAGCGGCGACGGGGAGAAAGAAGGGGTGTGGGCCTGGTGGCTGGGGAGGGGCTTGGTTGCTGGGGAGGGGTCCGGTGGCTGGGGCGGGGTTTAGGAGGGAAAACTAACTTGGAGTTACAGGTTTGCCAAGTTACATGTTGTTGGGACCAAAAAATCGATTTAGTAAGCAAAGGTGGGATTATTCCAGAATAATCCAAAGGTGGGATTATTATTGGAAAATCGGCCAAAGGTGGGATTATTCCAGTCCATTTTTCCTAAATAAATATACTATGAAAATGAACCCTTCCAATGGCAGTATAAAACCTCACAGTGGTATATGTACCATTCCAAAACTGGAATCTTGTTGTTTATTAATGCTTTCTCAACTATGACTTGGGTTAAGTACAGGTATCAAGCAAAAGAAATCATCATCATATTGTGGAAATTAGACAGCGTGTATATGCATTAATAATAAAACTGATCAAAGGACAGACAGTACGTAATGTTTTTTGTTCGAAGAACAATAGTTACTGTGTCTGTGCATTTCTTGGGTGAGGAGGAACAGAATTACAGAAATACAGCTTTACCCGAGTCTCAGGAAAAGACTATTAGTTTCCTGAGTTACATGAATAAATAAGCAGTCCAGATGATGTAGTGTTCAGCATCCTTGGCTAGCGCTTTGGAGTGCAACAACAGCAAGAGTAACAAGGGATGCATACACCGCATTCGGCAACTTCTGCACCACTTTCCCCACGCCTGGGACATCTTCTGTTGCCCTCTTTGTTGCCATTGCAACTGTTGGTGCCACCACCAAACTGATGATCAATCCTTGGCTCACCGTGTTAAACGTGTCAGCAGACAGCTCAACCATGAATTTCACAAATTCCTCTCGATTAAGTTCCCCATCGAGATTCATGTCACACTCCTACAAGGAAACCAAGGAAAAATAACCATCTGAATTCACTAAAAGAGTGTTTGATCGGGCAGAAAACATATTCTTGAACAGTGGTTTTTGTATTTACCTTTATTTGGTTTTTAAAGGGTGGAAAACAGTTTTCCAAATGGTGGAAATAGTTCCCCCAAGGGTAGAATATATTTTCCTTCTTAAAGGAAGAAATGCCATATTTCCTCATTCCTCACTTTCACCTTCAATTTTACTTATCTCTCTACCGTTTCATGCAAAGAACCAAACAAACGAAACCTAATGCTTGTTATGGAAAATTGGGGTTTCCCTTCAAAAATTGGTTTTTCATGGAAATAATTTTCCATTCCACCAAATGTAGCCTATGTAGAGCAAACTGATAAATAATGGGGAGAAAATATATTCACTCGAACTTGGCAAAAAAGATGACCTTTTCTTTTCTTGATAACATGTAAGATTCAAACTTCTAATCAGTATGGGACTATCGGGTGGCCTAGTTATTAAAGTAAGGAGCACTTGACTTGGGTCGAGACCTCAAAGTCTCACCTCCAAGTAGATTTAATCCAAAACAAGTGAGCTCACAAATTGACTTCCATCCTTGGTCATAAGTTCTAACTTATAACCTGTGTAGCATGGCAACATTTTCAAATTAGGAAAACCTCATGTCCCAGCCATTTTGAACTGCATTAGTATGGAAAGAATTGGGGTTTCAGGAACGAAAATGGCAAAACATCAAATCCCAGAGGTTTTGCTTCATAGGTTGTAACCATAAGTGGGGCATGGTCATCATAGCACATCAATTGGAGAGATTCAAGTTTAATCATGGTCTAGTTTTCTGTGGTTTAAACATAAATGTTATTGGATTTGTATAAGATTAAATTGTAACAAAGCTGGAATTACCTGTATCAAAGCTCTGACTTTGTCTTTTGATGGAGGATCAAAGTGTGGCCCTGGTAAGTACTTATTGATATCACTACAACAAAAAGGCAATTGAACCATTTTGTTATCAAGGGACTATGGGAGTCATGCATACTCTTACTATTACAAAAGCTGAAGCTTAAACGGAGAACAAGTACACCAATGAACAAGAGAGAAAAAAAATGGAGTAGGGCCCAGAACAAGTGGATTTACCTTTTTTTTTCTCCCCTTTCACTTATTTGTTGGAGAACCGTCACATTTACACTATGTTTGGATAGCAATGGTGGAGACTGGAGAGATAAGAAGGGGAGGAAAGGAGAGATAAGGGGGAGGATCGGGAAGGGAGAGAAGAGTGAGCTTGCTTTTTCCTTCCAAATCTTTCCAACATTGGAAGGATTTGGTTTATCAAGAGAGGAGGGGAAATGGATCCTTTCAGTTCCCTTCCCTTCCCTCATGTTGTATCCAAACAAGAGAAAATGTTTCTCTCCCTTTCCCTTCTCTTCCTTTCCCTCCAAACTCTCCTATCCAAACATACTGTTACCCTCACTAATAAAAGTTAATGGAAAAAATCATCACTTACTTGTAAACAATCAGGACAGCTATATACAACTCTTCAAACGACAGTGTGATACGGTCATTCTGACTATTTATACGATTAAATACTTTGTCTGTTATCTTCCTGATCTGCTTCTTCCTCCATTCCTTACCTATGTAGGTTGGCAATATGAGCCCATCATCAATATAGTAATGAAGTCAGTTAGAATTTAAAACACAAAGACAGAGACGAATCTCAAGCAATGACTATGAAGTTTGAGGGCATAGGAATTTGTTATATGTGCTGAAATAGTATGACAGTCCATCTTTTTAAGGGATTTCCAAAATCCATGGCAACAAGAACACTGCATATTTTGATTCATAGAGTATGTTATAGTAGTATGAATTTTCTAATTTTACTCTTGTTCTCCCCGTCTTCTTCGAGTGTAATGCAATGTTCCACTGAGAAATTAATAATTCACAACAATTATGAACTCCTTTCTTTTTGTTTATTACAATTTGTGATTGTATATTCATAATCTATCAGTGATATTAAGTTGGTGAAATCTTTATAATCAAATAAACATATAAACTAGGTACACTCATGTTATACTTAGTTAAAAAAAACTAAAATTGTAGCCATACAGGCCTCAGATGCACCAATAAAAGAAGAGGAATACTAGACCACTTATACCCCAGTTCCAACTCCCTCCTAAATCTCCGTGCAAAAGACAAGTATTGCAATAATTTTGAAGCCGAGAAAGTAACTGATAATGTCGTAACTTGTAGGTAGAGATTTTGATCTAAACCAGATAAAAACATCTCGTGAAGCTTCACCCAAGACTACGTGAACAGTATGCTTGTAAAAAGATAACTAAGAAAGATAAACAACATTGGAGCTAATTAGTAGTTAATTAAGTGAAGCAATTAGAACAAATTTGATAAAGTAGCAAGCTTAATAAGTTCTTTCAACTTTCAAGCCAATTATAGCAATAAACAGAAAACTAACTGTACGATTAACTAACAAACTCCATGTAATCTGGTTTAACAAGGGTAAAAGAAAATCTAGTTTCTTTTTTCAACCATTCTACCCAAAACTTTGGTTTATATAATTTTCAAGGAAAGAATTCATAAATTCAAATGAAATCTAACAAAATTTTAAATGAAGAGTGGGATTAAATTACCTTGGATTTTGTCCAAAATCTGACCCATTAGCAAAGAAGGCTACAGTACCACAAATTTGCAAAGTCTTCGAATTTAGGAGATCTAAAGAAGAGAGCAACCTGAAAAAATGATGCTAAAACACAACACCCAGAATCATAAAAGTCCTGGATTTTATGATTGTTTATCAAGGGAAAAAACTAAATTTTTTTTTGGGAGATTGTGAAACTTGTGATATTTTTAACCCAAAATTGAAGGCGATAGTTTGAATTTTTCCATTGTTGTATGGTCCACTATCTTCACAGGTGGCATTTTTTAGTAAGTTGTTTGAGTTTTTTTAGGGAAACTTCGCTACCTTGGATTTTCATATCCTCAAATGAGTGATATGTGAATCTGTGTTAAATTTTGAGTGAGAATTAATTGAACGTTATTGATTCCAAATGGATCCTAGTCATTGATTGTTCCAGTTACCAACATTGGCCAAAAGAGCCCAAATCCAATCAGTGGAACTGTTTGGTGATCACTGATCACAGTGCATGTAACATGACCAAAGTTAGTATCTAAAATGATACACCTTAAGACAAAGGAAAATTTGTCAGAAACCACTTTTTATAATCATTTTTTTTGAGAAACCACCTTTTAAAAAAAATTGGTTAATTAGCCACCTTTTTTGTTCTTTTTTTTGTTGGAAGCCACCACTTGCCGGAATCCGGCGTTGACCTCGCTTTTCCGGCGTTGACCATCATTTTTTCGCCATTTTCTCGCCATTTCTTTCACACGGGATGCGGCGGATGCGAGGGGGGAGAGGGGCTTAGGGCTGGGAGGGTGGGGATGGTCGTGGGGGGGTTTCCGGCGGGTTGCGAAGGGGGACGGGGTTTGCTGCCGATACGAGGAGGGGGGTTCTCGGGGGATGCGAGGAGGAAGGGGGGTTTCTTAGGGAGATGCAAGGGGGGAGGAAGGAGAAGGATAAAGGGGCAAAAATGGCGAAAATCTGATGGTCAACGCCGGAAAATTGAAGTCAACGCCGGATTCCGGCAAGAGGTGGCTTCCAACAAAAAAGAACAAAAAAGGTGGCTAATTAACCAATTTTTTTTAAAAGGTGGTTTCTCACAAAAAAATGATTTAAAAAGATGGTTTCTGACAAATTTTCCTAAGACAAATTAAGCAAATGAGAAATAAAAAATAATTTTGGGTGTATCGTTTGTCCATATTACCACTTGATACACCTGACGGCCCGTTTGGTTAGCGGTTCTAAATGGTGGCAATGGTAATGATATCTAGTGCAAATTTGTGAAGGCATTCCTATGTCAATGTGCATGGTAATGCTACTTTATCCCAAAACACTTATTTTCTTCCTAAAATTTCATTACCATCCATTGCCACTTGGAAAGGTGGTATTGAGTGATAATGGAAATTTATGAAGGAAATACACGTGTTTTGACATCAAGTTTCATTACCATGGATGTTAGCTTGGTGATATTTTCACAAATTTACACTAAAAAGCATTACCACCATTTAATACCACTAACCAAACGGGCCATGAATGTATGGTAATTGTTAGTCTGGTATGAACACGCTACCAACTATAAGAGGGGGGTGAATTGTAGTTGTGGGGAATTTTAAACTATTTTGCGGAATAAATGGAACTTTAAAATAAACAAAAGAAATATTGAAACTAAGAGAAAAGACACAAAGGTTTTAACCACAAGGAAAAGTTCCTAGGCCCAATAGGAAGAAAAATCTTGACCACGAGTGATTTTGACTCTTGACTTTTCTTATCTCTATTATATAAGCCAAGGGGGGAGCAATGGTGTCCCCTTAGTAATTCACTTAATTGCCCCTCCACAACATAAATATTACATTCTAAATTTCCAAATACAACCTCTAGCAATTAAGCAAAACCAATTTCAATCATAAACTTGCCAAAAAAAAAATCAATCAAATCTCTATTAAACCCAATCAACTCATATAATGATCAATCACATAAACTTGCCAATAAAAAAGATTCAATCAAAATAAAAGATTCATAATCAAGAATTTACCACACATTAATACCACATATATACAATAACAAAAAAAATACACGACATTCTCATTACAGAGACAACTCAAATTCAAACTCAAATAAATTTTTTCCAGGACACAAACTCAATTACAAACACAAACTTCAAACAAAAAAAATTCAGTTCTCTTCATAGATTGAAGCTTCACGACATTTTCAAATACGCTATTCTCAAATTTGCGGATACTTTACTGTTAATCAGGTACGAAATTTGTTATTGAAAATAAAAGTATGTGTAATGTTCTATGTTCAGTAAATCTTAAGAATATGTATTATGTTCGAGTAAATTTAAACTCAAATTACAGTAAATATTACGAATATATGTTGTGTTAGAATTTCATTCAGATATAATTGAAATTCAAATTAAAATTACATCAGAAATGGTCGGAAAAAAAACAATTTTCGTCAAAAAATATCTTCAAATTTGTGCCCAAATATTAAAAAAAATGAGCCAAAATACTTCAACACGAATTATTTTTGTGCCCAAATATTAAAAAGAGTTTGAGAAAAAAAATACTTCAACCCATATACTAAATTTAAAATTTGTGCCCATAATCGAATTTCAGCCCATCAACTTGATATTATAAAATACCTTATCGACGGCATGAAGAGCATCGCCATGACCGCCAAAGCCAGCTTCAATGATGACGAAATCATAATCAAAGGTCTCGGGAGAGTGAACTCGGCGAGAACTCACTGAGAAACTCAATGCTTCTCTTTGAAGTCCACAGAAGCGAAGATTGAGATTGAGAGGTTTAGCTAAGAATGAGGAGAAATCGAGTGTGTGGTTTGATTTGGGGGACATTGAGGAAGATAATCAAAAGGAGAGAAAAAGTGACGGCTGCATTGTTTCAATTAAATAGAGAGGGAAAAAGAATTGCGTGAAATTGAGAGATGGGTTTAGGAATTGGGAGACTAGCTGAGAATTGAAGAGAGAGAAAAAGGACTGCATTATTTCTGTCTCTTTTTGTCATGGTTCATGGGGTTGTTTAGAGTTTTGACAAAAAACATTAGTTAGAGATGCAATCTCATTACTTATACTTATTTATTAATGTGTTTTTAAAAACTATTTGTATGTATTTCAATCTTTCTTAGCTTATTCACAAAATGGAGGTGAACTTAGATACGAACTTTCGTTTTTTGGTTTGTTTTACTACTGAGTAATAGTTATTCCCAAAATGTCGCCGCACGCATAGCGTGCATAAAAAAGCTAGTTAATAATAGGCTAAACGACACAATACAACCTTGGACCTCACTTAGTTCCTCTAGGAACCAGTTCCCAGTCACTCAGTTCCCCCTAAACGAGTGACTTTCTCTTGACTTCTCTAGAAGTATTCTCTTTCTCTTTTTCTCTTTCTCTCTTGATTACAGAAGTTCTCTCTGACTTTCACTCACCCAACACTCAAAAATATTACAACAATGATTGCTTATGAAGAGGAGTAAAAGAACATAAAATAAACTTTCTAAGTAAATTATTCGATTGTAGATGTTGGAAAGTCTTAGTCTTATTCAAGCGGTAATTTCTCCTTATATAGGCTGCTGCACACTCTTACTCTTCAAGTGTAGTTTTCACGTTTTTTCCCATCTTGTTTTTAGGCTTCATGATCCACGATCTTGCTGCACATCTTCCACGTTTATGGCAACTGATATAATCGTTGCCCACTAGCCGTTGATGTGGAGATACCCAGCGAGTGATTAGCAAACTGCACGCCCCACTTTCCTTCCTTGTAGGCATGATGCATTCAACCTATTTTTAACAAAACAAGCAACGACTTCTATGTTCTATCTAATAACAAGGAATCTTTTTCTCCAAATATCCTTAGTTACTAGATTAATCAACCATAGCAGTGTAATTATTTTCGAGTGATCAAGCATAATCTTCAAACATAATATCTTGATAAGATTAAATAACCCTTAACCTTTTCTCCACAAGATAAAATATATAGAAGAATATAACAGACATAAAAGTGATTTTTTTTTTTGTTTTTTGTTTTTTATTTTTGCAAATAAAACTATACTAAGAAATAATTATTTATCATTATCAAAATAGCGAATACAACAGTAATCAATCTCTTACAACAATATTTTTCTTTTTGTTTCTTGGATATATCATGACTCATAAAGGCTATTGGTTGTCATTTTCCCCATCGTCATTTACGATTGTTCATGAAGATGGTTGTGGTGTATGTAATGGCCATGAGCCCATGACTAAGGCTGACGAGAATCCAAGTTGAGCCCCATTGTAGCAAGGGTTGACTTTGTATAACTTTATTTCATCAATCCCAAACTAAATCCCTCGACTTCATTTGAACTATACA
Organism: Beta lomatogona; assembly: GCA_947646795.1. Classification (NCBI taxonomy): domain Eukaryota; kingdom Viridiplantae; phylum Streptophyta; class Magnoliopsida; order Caryophyllales; family Amaranthaceae; genus Beta; species Beta lomatogona. The sequence goes on from CANSNZ010000996.1 coordinate 3,239,664, forward strand.
AGCTAGTTCAAATTTGGTTTGAATAAAATAGATTTGGAGTTTGAGCTTAAGATCAAGTTTGGCGGGATAAGGAGTGTTCAAACAATAAACATGATTATACTTTTGTTATTACTTTTTGGTTCTAGTAAATGATACAAAATCATCTCATTCCAAAGATATATATCTATTGTTTTCTTAACTTCACAAGGCTATGAGTTGAATTCAACTAAAATTGAGTTTGTGTCACTTACAACTCAAACTATGATATTCAATTCGAACTCGATTCATAACAAAAAAATATGATTAGTGTATGGAAAAGTGTATATTCTATCCGAAACCTATAGAAAAGAATGTGAAACTTACATGATATTGTAAGAATCTTATCCAAATTTGATTACTACTAACATCTAATAGTTCGATAGATTAAAGATCAACTACATTAGTATAACGTTGATATTTTTTTTATAACTCTAATTTTTATTTTTATTTTTTGAGGGGACTATAACTCTAATCTTTATGATCTTAATGAACAATATAGTACAAATCATACTTAAGTTTGACTTGATTTAAAGAAAATAACCGGATTTAAAACAATCTAAGACTAATTTCAATTAAATCAAAAATTAAAAAAGAATATTTTCTCCCGAAGTACGTCAGAAACTGAAAGCTATTGTCGAACACGCCTAAAAAAAAAAAAAAAGAATGCGATAGCTTGCCAACTTGCCAATCGCCATGTCTCACTCCCACATCACAACATCTTTTGCAATGGCCTTTCCAAAAACAATTGCAGCAGTAGCTGCTTCTTGCTTTCGCCCCTCCTTAACAACAATCTATAAACATCATCTTCTTCATTACCCACCTCATTTATCCTTCAACAATGTCAGCTCTACCTTTAAATTGTTTCAAACTGGTGTCACAAATTTATCTGAAGCTACATGTCTTGAAGAAAATGGGAGCAGCAGAGTTGTTGGTGATGTAATTAGCAGCCCTAACCTCGTTGCTTTGGAGTATGCTGAACTTAATCTCCCTCTTAATTGCGAGGTTTATCTCCCTTTCTTTCACATTATTAACACCTCTTTTGTAATTTCTTGCAAATATGTGATTATAGGGTTCTTTGTTGCGTTAAACCCACATGTAAAGTATATGTTTTTACTGCTATTGGTGAATGATGATTCAAGATGGTTGATTGGAAACTTGAAATTTGTATATTATATAGTATGATGAATGTGAATTTTATGTTTAATTGTGAAAATAGGAGGTGGGTCTTATTCGAGTTCGGCAGCATGTTAATCCTCTTAGCTCAACTTTCTCTGTAAGTGTTTTTTATCTCCTATTGCATCTTCAATGTTCTTTTCATGTATTTTTAATTTTTTTTCCCATTATAGTTTATGGGTTTTTGATTGAAGAAGTTTTCTGAACAAGTGCTACAATTGATAGGTTCCAGCTGAGGTGCCTGATTGGAATGATGTGTTTAGGGACTCCTCTTTACCTCTGATGGTGGACATTGGCTGTGGTATTGAATGCATTTCTTCTATATATGTCTAGCCTGTATTATTTCTTATCTTTTTTTAATTCTGCTTTATAGTAGACTTTAATAGCGAATCTTATGGTAAGATTGCATGTGTTGGTTCAGATGTTCTCTCTTGAATTACTTTGAAGTCGAACATATTGAGGAACCACATTTTCTTGAGCATTGCACAAGACTGTAAGAGTCATTAGGTATTTATTAGGCTCACTATGTTGGCATATATCGTGACTGATGGATTGCAGGAGAGACGAAACATTAAATTAGTGAGATGGAGTAAACATGTGGAAGAGCAGTTGTGCGTTGTGGATGAGAGTTTTAACCTGTTAACTTAGGATGAAATATGCACCGTTTTCAATCCGTGTGATGTGCAGAGTTTTCTTTCTATGTTGTCGTTGAAGTTTGTAGAATTGTGGTCGATTTTTATCCACTCATCAGTTTTTCCTTTACTCCCTGCTTTTTCTTGATTTGTGTCCTGGGCTTCTTATTAGTGATCTTATCTGAATTTGTGATATCGCAGCCTGTTTTACTTGGGATATATTCATCTGATGCTACTATGTGAGTATAGGTTGAGGGTGAGCATGTCATAGGATGCACTGGTTTTAATGCGTGCACTTTTGTCTGGAAAATTTTAACTTCTTAATGTCTCTGCCATTGTGCATGTTCTTTTTTTTTTGAAGCTAGTCATCAATCAAAATATATTCAACTTTTTGATGTCTCTACCATAGTGCATGACATGGGATATTCATATGTCATCAGGAATTTTCTGCAATTTGTTGCATTTATCATATCCATTATCGAATCTGCCCATGGCATGCTGGTGAGTGGTGACTTGTTGAGGTCTTCAACAAGCCCTAGTTGGATCTAATGAACAATTTGGGCTTTTGAGCTTTAGTGACTTTTTCCTATACAAATCCTGAAGCTCCCCCCCCTTGATTATTCCTGCATAAGGTGTTTAAATCTTGTGGTTTTTGTATAATAAGTTATCCTAGTGAATGAAAGAATTGAGTGTCAGACAGACTTACTAAAATAATGTTTCCCTGAGGTAACGGAAGTACAGATCTCCCACATACTAGTCCGCGAGCATTTCTTTTAGATGACTTCTGTTTTGTCGTTGTGAAGAGATCTTTATGTAATATTATTGCCTGACTTCTAACAAATTTCAGGTAGTGGCAGATTTCTCTTATGGCAAGCCAAAAGGAACGTTGGTTCAAACAATTATTTGGGACTTGAAATACGCAATAAAGTATGGAATATATATCTGGGTAACTTCTTTGCACCTTTTGTTTTAGTTATATGTTCTTGGACATATGAATATTGGCTTACCCGGGAAACTTCTCTACTTGCAGTTGGTAAAGCGTGCTAATTTTTGGGCAAAGGAACTGAGTCTATCTAATGCGTAAGTTTTTTAAGATTTTTTTTTAAATAGTAGTATGAAGATAAACATGGCATAGTTCACTGGCTAATCATGCTGACTTATGCTTCAGACATTTCATGTTTGCCAATGCTACAGTTTCCTTCCAGCAGTTGGCATCCTCTTATCCTGGACCATTGGTGTTGGTTTCAATCTTGGTGAGTTCATATTAGTGCAGTATGCCTTCGTCCTTCGTGTATTTGATCGCTGCATTTCTCTTCATTTATAGTCAGGGTACTGTAGCCATGTAAACGCCATTGTATTTCCCTGGTGTGAAAGTGTTGCTTATTAGTAAACTTGGCTCATTATTGATTGCAGTGTCCAGATCCTCACTTCAAGAAACGCCATCATAAAAGAAGGGTTTTGCAGAAGCCACTGGTTGACTCTATTGTGGATAATCTGACATCAGGTGGTCGGGTAGGTATTGATACACTTTTCATGGCATATAATAATTCTTGACAAACTGTTTATAGGAATACGACACATTAGTTGAAATACTTGTGCGGATCTTTTCCATCTTTGTTAATTTGTGCTTTGCATCTCCGGTAACAGTTCTCCATCCTAAACCCTTGATCTTGTATAATTATTGATTTCTTTGCCTAGAGATTCTTAGAAAAGGCTTTCTTAGGGCCTAAACATGATTTTACTCATTCTCTGAAGGTACGTTGGAGCAGTTTTCTACTTTCTGAGTACTAGGTAGGCTACATCCAAAAGAGTTTTAGGTCACAAAGATTTTTGTCCTTAGCCTATCATCCATATCATTGTACATTGACCACTTGTTTGGTACCCGGTTTTATATGGTCGTGATGTTAATGAAGTTATAGATGATGAAGTAAAGAAAGATTCATGAAAAGTGGTAATGCTTATCCAGCCCCATTCCGAAATATTATTTTTCTTAATAAATTTCCCTCAAGTACAGTGGTAATGGAAAGTTCTGAGAAAACCACATGTTCTGGATGAAGATCCATTACCATAGTATTGGTGTGAGACTATAAAAATTACATTTAAATTCAAAACCATTACTACCATTACTACTGGCTACCAAACAAGCTGTGAGAGTTGATTGTACAAAGTGATGGAGGATTGAAAAAAAACTTCTCCTCTCATCTACTCATGCTAAGTGGAATGCTTGGTTGCTGCTTTTCATGCTTCTATTTGTCTTGCAACAGGTTTTCATGCAGTCTGATGTGCATGAAGTGGCAGTTAGCATGAGAAATCAGTTTGACATAGTATCAGATATGCTACACATTGATGCAATTGACTCCTTTTTCGGTTGTGATCTGGATGGATGGCTTCTGACTAATCCAATGGGGATTAGGACTGAGAGAGAGATCCATGCAGAGCTTGAAGGTGCTAAAATATACAGAAGATTGTATCAGAAGAAAACATGATATCATCGGTTGAAGCCCGGCTTTGGTGAAGAAACAGTAGAAACTGTCCTTTTGGAGGCACTCTCGATCACAAAGTCATCATCCTTTTGTGGTGTGTGCCCATTTGCTTAAAACTTCGATTTACATTGCAGTCAGCTTGATTACTAGCTCACCGGCACATTGTTAGATTGCCTCTGTTTTTGCTATTTGGGACTTAGATTTCCTTTACAGAATGCTTGTACATTAATTAGCTAGTAAATGCTACTTTTTGTTGAAACTTCCTGCGATGTAACACAATATTCCTATTTATCATACAAGCCATGATCCAAATTGATTAATGGCAAATGTGATATGGAATTTTGGTGCAATACTGCAAAATCTCCATCATCATGTCTAAGAATTGGACATTGTGATACTTATGGTTGATAGGTTCACTCCTTTCATGTCATACTAATTTCAAGATTTACCTTTTATATGAAAATTAATATTACCATTCCCATGGCATCAATGTGCATCTTCATTATAACAACTTTCCCTTGCTAATATGTTATTAGAAATATTTATGGATAATTACGTGTCTTGATAATTCTGGAGCATAAATGTTGCAACTAAATTAGGACACTGGACTAAAATGGAATAAGTATGCCACTATGCCAGTACTTCACAGTCACAAGGCCATGTTACTTTTGATACAGGAAACTATTAAATTCCTGGAGAAAATTTGTAACTATGAAAATGGCTAGACCTTGGCAAGAAATTTTATGTTCTTTATAGTCAGTGATGGATTTTGCACCATATAATGCTACCAAAGTAGTTCGAACCTATAGAAGCACCTACTTATACTGTCCTAACAACATAAATGACCTTAAAACAAACTTCCCATACTTGATCATAATTCATAAGAGAAATACAAATCTAATTTGATGTCCAAGCTATATAAAAAGAAAACCCTACAAAATCTAATATCTAGACAACAGAATGTAAGCATTGTTACAACAACAATAGGAAAAAAATTTGCAGCCACCAAAAACCTCTGGTCTTTTTTTAGCTACTCTTCTCACCTTCAGCCTTCTTCTTTGCCTTCTGAGCTGCATTTGCTTGTGTATACAGGAAAGTTCCAAGAACGGCGATGGCGGAACCAAGAGCATTAAGAGGCCTAACAGGGTTCCTAAACACCAAAACAGTGGACACAATCACAACCACCCTCTTCATAGTGTTTCCTACAGAAAATGTAAGTGGGCTAATTTCATCCAATGCTTGGTAAGATGACTGATTATAGAGGTGATAAAACACCCCAGATAACATAACCCATAAATATAATGTCATTGGCTTTCCAATTGTTTCAATTGCTTTATGATACCCTTGGACCCATTGAGACCCTTCAACAAAAACAGCAACTGGAAATAAGTAAAGCAAAGAGATTATACTAATCCAACCATACAAATTCAATCCATCAACCTCTTTAAAGCTATCTAAACTCTTTTTTGAGTAAATATTTCTTAGGACAAAACCCACATTGCTTATCAAAGCACCCCATAATCCTTGCAAATTGAAGGAAACCTCGGTGACAGCGGCAAGGGAGCACCCGAAAACAATGGGGAGGATCGAAAGCCAAACGGAAACCGGGTACGAATTGCCAAGGAAAGTGGAGAAGATAACAGAGAAAACAGGTTCAGAGGATTTGATCACATGAGTGAATGACACAGCTACCTTAGAAAAAGAGACACAAGCAGAGATATGACCAATGGTGTGAAACAAAGCAGGACCAAGAAGAGCAATAATGAAAGGTTTGGTGATTTTTGGGGCAGGTTGAAGTTTAAATGACCAAAGAAACAACATACAAACTGAACCCACAAAAAGCTGAAAAGAAGCTAAAAGCCAAGGGAATGGAAAGATGTTTAAGACCTTTTTGTTGTAAATGTTAAAGACTATGTTTTGGAAGTACCATAGTCCAAAAACAAGAGCAAGTTTGAGGGTTTTAGAGTTGGGATTTGTGGGAGATGATTCAGAGGAGGAAGTGGTGGAAGATGCAGGTGGGTTGGGGAGATGAGATCTGAGTTTGGATGATGAAAGTGGTAAGTTAAATTTGATGAATGGGATTTGTATATTTGTGTTATTGGAGTGATATTCATTGGGAGTTGAACTTAATGAAGATGATGATGCTCTGAGTTTGAGAGTTGAGATTGGAGGGAGAAAGGAAGGGTTTTTTAAGGGTTTAGATTTGAGAAAAGAAAGAGAGGAAGAGGGTAAGAGATTTAAAGCTAGCATTTTTGTGGGGGTAGTTCTGAGAAGAGGGAACTCAGAACTGTAAGAGATTGTTCAAAGAAATGTAAATGGTAGAGAGTTGAGGTGGGTGATGGATTGGGATTTGGGAGCTTAACTAAGCTAAGTTAGGGCTCTTGTTTTGTTACTTTGTGCTGAGTGCTGACAATACTTTGTTTTTATGTGGGCTGGATATTTTTGTTAGTAGTCCAACTCCACATAGAAAAAAGTTCATCTTTCTCTGTCCAATATTGACTCTCATGTACACCATCTTGTTCAGTTTTGTAGATACAAAAACTTGTATATAGCTTGTGTATCTAAATTTTTTTTAGGCAGGTGAGATGAAGGGCCCTATCAAGTTAAGATTTTCCGCTGGTCAACTCGGTCCGGGTTAGCAGACTAGACACTTTGAGAGTCTGGGAAGGGTAAGAAGATCCCCTCTTCTAAAGTACCCCTAGTGGGTGGGGATTAATCTTAAGGTCGGAAGGTCCTCTCTGAATTGGTAGGCTTGTGTATCTATATACAATTGGGTTTTTCGCATGGGCAATGTACGAGGTGTAGTATATATACTAAGTGAATCTCGATCAGGCGATAAAGATTTATATCTCATAACCTTATGATCAAGCTCATCTAGTATTAGATGCACTTTAAGGTTGGAGATTTCCCTTACTCTTTTTGTTAATAGTTGCCAAAATTTTAATGTAAAGGAAACACAACTAACGATGATGAAGATGGAATTTAATCCCAAATTTTATTTGGATTAAATGTCCAAAAGCATTATCATTAAGCTAGTTTGCTTGTTATAATACATGGACCCTGGCCCCTCGCAAATTAGATCCTGGGGAGGGGAGTAGGATGAGCATCCTACACCTTCCCTTAAGTGACGTCGTTTTATTAGTTTTAGGAGAGCCAAAATTTTGGCTGACTTTTGGCAGTATTTTGAAAGTGGGCCAGCTCTCCCATTTTTGAAAGTGGGCCAGCAATATTTTTGATGTACAAATGCATACGGTTTGTTGTACAATAATATACGAGTGTACATTTTGTATTTTTTCAGTGATCAAAGTAATGACCATCAGTGTACATTGTGATTTATCCTTATTGCGTTGGTTGTTGTACCTTTTTTGATTACTAGCTCTACCTATAGTTGCATTTCATATTGAATTGTACATATTGAATTTCATCAGTGAACAAACATCAACACACCAGTGTACAAAGAAACAAAGATTGCAAATTACTCACTTGACATCAGTTTCAGGAATTGGGTTACCGTCTGTCATTGTACATTTTGATTTTGTTAATGAACAACCACGAAGCCAAGAATGTACAAAGAAACATAATAGAATAAAAGTATTCATTTGGCATCCTAGTTACAACAATGTAAATAACAAGAATGTACAAACAAACATCCCAGTAATGTACAATCAATTTCACTTAATGTACAACAATGTAAATAATAAGAAGTCATCAAATCAGTTATTAAATGGTGAAACAGTAACTGTCAAATTAGTTACTTTTTGAATTTTCGACATGTACACTGGAAGTAAGAGAATGTACATTGGCTGTCAAATCAATTACTTTTTGCATGTTCATTGGTGCGTTTTATTCTTCTTGCCTTGCGTTTTGGAGCTGGTGTAGGATGCTCATCCTACACCTCATACCAACATCTACGGATTGCTGGCCCCTAGGCTCCCTATGATAGAGTAGGCTCTTTTACTTTTTTTTTTTAAATTAAGAATTAATTCATGATGTAAAGTCTTACGACATCTATAATAGATTTCAAAACTAATTTTTACCAAATATTATTAAACTGACGGACTCTCTTACTTATTCTCTCTTTTTTTATATATATATTTACTGATTTTTATTGAACTGAAACTTATTTTTACCAAATATCATTATTGAAGATGGACGAATAGTCTAGAAATTACCTTAATATTATAATGTATCAATTAAGTTCAGTAAATTTAAAATAAATCAATTTAGTAAATCAATTTAGTGTATGAGGGATTTCTTTGGTCACCCAATGTACTCCTACGATGGCTAATCTGCCATCGCCCATCGCGCTCACCCCGGGATATGCAAAATCCCAAAAATAAAATTTGAAGGTTTCATTCATTAGATCAAAACATCCTCAAAATAAATAAAAAATAACATGAAGTATATGATCGCCTAGTATGTGTAATTTTGAAAGTCAGCAACTGATCAAACCGTTATCTGCGAAAATTTAATAATCAGCAGGTACTTGGCGTGGATCTCAAATGATTTTTTTTTATAGATTTTGCGTTGTTTCCAGCATAATATATGGGATAATATAAAATAGACTATGAGATGGGTTGCATAACTTTGCCAAATCCCACTGTATATGAGGTTCTCATTCATAATTTATCTAAGTAAATTTTATCAAAAGTCACCTTTTATATTAACTTATTTGTAGAAACCACATTTTTAAAAAATTTGAGCATGAAGCCACCTTTTCTTAACTTTTTTGCGAGAAGCCACCTGTTGTCGGATTCGGAGCTTTGACTAACATTTTCTGGCATTGACTATCATCAAACCTATTTTTTTATTATGTCCTATATCATCATGTAACTATTTCTGCCAAAGAGTAGAACTGGGGGCAAGGGTGGGGCTTAGCCTGCATGTGGAGCTCGAGCGCACAGGGCCTCCAAAAAATAAGGGTCCTCCAATTTTTTGTTTATGTATTCTTATTGTTATAGTTTAGAAGCAGAAAGATTGATTTGGAGTAGTGGTAATTAAAAGGGCCCTAAAAATCAGAGTTTTAGAGGTCGATCTTTCGTAATGTATTTTTTGGGAGGAGTCACAACTTTCCAAAATTTATCTTTCCTTTACCTTGACTTGTGACCACTTTTCCCTCACCCTCATCTTTTCCTCTTCCTTTCATCAATTTTCCATCATAGCCATTAATAGTTCACCTTTTTAATTTTTATACAAATTTTTCCAAGATCATATCTTAATTAATTAGTCCATTAATACTTCATTTTTTAAGTGACTATTTACATATTTCCTTGTAGATATATCATACAATTTGACATTCTCTCTATAATCTAGTGAAATTCTTTATGTTAATAAAATCATCTTTCTGTTATAGAGTCAAGTAGTGTTTACTTGACTTGTTGGATGACAAATTACAGTTCCCTATTGTAGAAGAAACTTCTTTTTCCGTGCATATTCTCATCCTAAATTCATTATAATTCCACCTAAGATCACCCAAATCACGTCACTTTCTTGCCATTCTTCCAATTTCTAAACTTGGGTCAATCTCCATTTTTGTGGGTAATCATCACTTTGTTCATCAAGAAAGATTTTTTAACCAGAATTTTAGCTTTGTGGGTCTGTTGATTTTGACAAGTTTAAGTCCAAATTCGAGTTGGGTTGTTGAAAATTTTGATTTTTATTTGTTAATTTGGTGGGTTAATTGAAGAATTAAAAGAATGGATACAAGCACAAGAGCAGTTGAATCATACTGGAGGTCTCAAATGATTGATGTAGCAACTTCTGATGAAGATAAGGTCACTGTAAAAGAAATTAAATCAATTCCGTGCTGGACACTGTCGCTGCAGCTGAGCTGCATAAGCAGAGTTCATGTTGGGATTATTACATTTTTATTTCAACACTGCTTACTACATTTTCAGATGCAGAACAAAGCAATAGTTTATTATGTTGCAGTGTAGTGTGCCGATGTTTTATTGTTTTATCACATGGGAACCTAATTTAAATTATCGTTTTCGCTTTTATCAGGAACAATGGGTCGTGACTCGTGACTATCTTCCCAAATCAGTAGAGGAAAGCTATATGAAGTATGATAAGGCTTGGACTATGTGAATTTCTTCATAGATTAAGGGTAGTGCTAATTAGTTTTTTTAGATTTACTATGAATTTTGTAAGATATTCAAGTTACGTCGGATATCGAATTTGAAGATTATTTTGTAGTCCTCCGCTTGTCTACAATTTTTTATTCCATGAATACTTCTTTTATTATATCATACTTTTGTTTTTAATAGGTTTATATACTTATATATGAATTTGGGCAACAAAATAGGGTTTGCACATTGTCATTTCAATTTAGCGCGAGATTGAAACTTTTGTACAACAATTCATAGCCTAAAGTATTTTGGGCGACGAAACTGGTGTAGCCCAAGACATCATGCGTGTAAGACTACAAGACATAATGGGTGACAAAAAACAGTATTTGTTGCACAAAGTTCAGTAATATTGGCGACGAAAGTTAAGTTGTTGTTGCCAAAAGTCAGTCAAGTATGGGCAACGATTTAAGAAACTTGTTGCCCAACTGTCCCCATAAATGTGCAACGGATACGAGGCTCGTAGCATAAAAGATCATTATGGGCATCGAATGTAACTTGACGCCCAAGATGTGGTTTGTACGACGATCACAATTTTCGACGCCCCAAATACAATGGGCGTCGAACCTTAAGCCGATGAAATTGGGGCGTGAAAATTTCGTCGCCCAAACATTTGTGCTACGAAATTGTCCCATTGAGCAACGAAAATATCCGTCGCCCAAAACCTATTTTCTTGTAGTGTATAAATATACATACATATATGTATGTATATGTATATATATATATATATATATATATATATATATATATATATATATATATATATATATATATAGGGCAAGATCACATAAGAATGCTCCTTACATGAGAAATGAGAATGAATATCAACCACACGATTGAATTAGAGTTACAACACTTGTTCATTAGAGTTATACCTCTGAAAAAAATTCTAGCCCAAAAAAAAAAATTTTTTTTTTCGAAATTTTTTTTTCGAATTTTTGTTCTTTAGAGTTACATCATTTTTTCATTAGAGTTACATCACTTGTTCATTAGAGTTATAGCGCGTAAAATCCATTCTCATTTCTCATGTAAGTATGCATTCTCATATGAACTCACTTATATATATATATATATACATATATATATATACATACATATATATATATACATAGGAATAGGATCTTGTGAAAACCACTCCTAATATGAAAACTGAAAACAGAAGATCTAGAGCGTTGATTTCCAATCTAACGGTTCACGCATCTCCACTCTCCCGTGTACTCTTTCTCTCACCTGAGTAACTTTGCATCTCTACTTCTCTCTCTACTCCTCTGCTTTTCTACTATTACATGCCGAAACAACAACTCCAGCAACATTACCACCACCACCAACAACAACGCAACACACACAACACAGGGAAGGGAAAGTACCTTAAGTACTTCATCGGATCACCAACACAAGGCGGCAGCAACAACACCAATTCATGAGCTTAAATCAATTTCTAAAATGGCGAATATAGCAGGTGAAATTGGTGATATCGAATCTTCATCATCTTCTCTCTCTTTTGTAGACGTTTTTCAGAGCTTTTTCATCAATTCATCATCAAATCCATCATTTCCTCGAATTTTAGGGTTCTTCTTCTTGATAAAACCTGTATTGTGAGTATTTTTTCTCGATTTTTGTTTTTCGACTCTTCATATTTCATTTCTTCGAATTATCTCTGTTTTGATTATTGATTGAGGTTGAATAATTTCTATTTTTTGTGTGTTTTCTGGTTTGAGAGTTATTTGGTTTGGTTTGATGAGTAATTGTTAATTTTATGATGATTTTAGAGTTGATAAATGAACAATTTAACAGTAGAAATGAGTTCAACAAAACAAAACTAAAAATTTGCCCAGAAACAAAAATTAACATATAATGTTAACCCTTGAAATATATAAAGTTACCTTAAATGTGGAGGAAGTTACTCTTTTAGCATATAAAGTTACCCTTGAAATATATAAAATTACCCTTAGCATAATAAAGTTACCCTAAAAGTGCCAAAAGTTACCCTTAAACATATATATAAAGTTATTCTAAAAGTGCTAAAAGTTACCCTAAAAGTGCCAAAAGTTACCCTTAAACAAATATATAAAGTTATCCTAAAAGTGCTAAAAGTTACCCTTGAAATATATATATAAAGTTACCCTAAAAGTGCTAAAAGTTACCTTGAAATAAATTTATGAAGTTACACTAAAATTGCTAAACGTTACCCAAAAAAGGCTAAAACTTACCCTGTTTTCAGTTTTCAGATTAAGAGTTGTTTTCAGCAGATCCCACCCCTATATACATACATACATACATATATACATACATACATACATACATATATATATACATACATATATATATATATATACATACATATATATATATATATATATATACATACATATATATATATACATACATATATATATATACATACATACATACATATATATATATATATATACATACATACATACATATATATATATATATATACATACATATATATATATATATATATATATTGTGTGTGTAGGCTTGTGCATCGGTCCAAAATCGGATCGGAACCGGTTTGAACCGGAACCGGAATCACGCATTTTCTTGACCGGACCGGGAATCCGTACTTGTTTTGTTCGATCCGATTTCGGTTTTGGACTGGATTTTGTGATTTTTTTGCAAATTTTCGGTTTTTTAAGAGCTGTTTTTTTTCCTTCTCTTATATCATTCTTCCTAATACTAATTCATGACCTATTTTAACCTCATTTCATGATACTTTCATATTAATAATAATTTCAATATAATCTCATAATTTAAATATAATTTAGTTGAAAGTTTAATGAAACTTTTGTATCAAAATAATAAAAAAAGCATTTTTAAAGTAACCGGTTTTTCCGGTCCGGACCAAAAAAATCCGGGTTTAGACTGGATCGAACCGGAAAACTGGATTACAAAATTTTGAGGACCAGGGGACCGGGACCGGTTTTTTGCCGGTCCGGTCCGAAACCGCACAACCCTATATATATGTCATCTCAATCGTGGACTATTAATTTAACCTTATACTTAATTTTAGGGATGAAAAATTGCAAAGTAAAAAGAGTTTTATTAACTTAGGATAAATTAAATCGTCAAATCTTCCAACAATATCACTGCACTCCGGTTAACAATGTTTATCCGCTATGGTCCTTCATATCTGCGGATATCCATGGCTATATAAACTTCTCCACTTTCAACTACTATACTCCAAATGGCAGAAGGCTTTATCATTGCCGATTAAAATTCAAGTGGCGTGTGCTTTTTAATTGGAAGATTGCGGTGGTTTTTTCGGAACAATCTGTCTTGTGTACGGCTGGTCACACTTATAAATATAGGTGTTCTTGCGCGCGTGGATCAACGTGTTAGCTCATTTTCAAAAGGTCATATATCCATCGTTTCTCATTGGAATCGAGCTTTTGACCAGGCATTGGAAAGTTATCAAGCCAAGTTTTCATCTCCAACGAATCTTTCCAAGATATTCAGTGCGTGATATGAGTAGGTGTGCATCGGTCTAGGACTAGTTGGACCTGAATACGGAAATTCTCCGGGACCAGACTAGAAAATTCTGGTTCAGTAAAATTCCGGTCCGGTTGGTTATTAGACTAGAATCTATATTTAAAAAAAAGATTATGTTTTGCTTAGATTTAAACATATCTATCGATATATTAAAATTTTATAATTCTAAAGACAATAATCCTAAAAGTAATAAAGATAAGGATGTTAGCTTTCTAACTTTTAAACTTTTTTAATACATACACTTTTTTTACTAAAGATAACAGAAATTCCGGTCCACCGGTCTGGATAGGAAAATTTCAGAGTTTGGTCCGGACCGGAAACTCGGAATCATACATTTTAATGGATTGAAATTACAAATTCCGGTCCCGGTCCAAATCTTCACACCGTACCTTAGGAGATATTCTTTTAAAGTTGACCCTTTTGCACAAACCCTTATGAAAAAATGGAGTTACTCTTATGAACAAGTAGAGTTTTTTTTTTGTTTTTAGGTGCAGAAGAGGGAAAAAACCCAAGGAGTTACAAACTAATCTAAGTAATAAAGCGAGAAGTGGCTAAGCCAACAATGTCCTCATGGAGGAGGGAGACTAGAGCAGATGGTGGAGATTCATAGAAAATCCACCTGTCCTTAAGAGCCACCCCAATGTTAGCCAACCAATCTGCAACCTTGTTACCTTCGCGATAACAATGCAAGAAAGAAAAGTTACAACCGAAAGAACTAATTAAACTACGACAATTATTTAAACTATGAAAACATTCACCACCATGGTAATCCATGCTCCGAATGCCCACAAGGCAAGCCTGATTGTCCATCTGCAATAGCAACTTCTGAATTCCCATAGCCCTGGCCATCTCAAGACCCATTTCCGTAGTCAGAATTTCAGCTTTATAGGCACTGCAAATGCCAAAATTCGCCGCAAACGCCTTAATATAACCCCCTCTGCAGTCGCGTAGGATTCCTCCCCTACCAGCCAGACCTGGGGATCTTTTGGATGCACCATCGGTGTTGAGGGTCACCCACCCACTAGGTGGGGCTATCCATCTAACAAAGATCTCACGTCTGGTTCGTTGATGCCCTGCATTTTGAGCTCCATCGAGGGTATATGCATTGAAAGCATGCCAAGTTTCATTAACTCTAACGCGTATGAATTCACCCACATGAATAGGAATGTCTTCACTTCAATTGAAAGCATGAGCATTCCTCCATCTCCAATTCCACCATAAGGTGGTCACAAACCAAATAGTCCAATCCTCAGAAGTAGGGGAATCATCTATATTCACATTTTTCAGAAACCAAGATTCAAAATTACCTGAAAAAAAGGATGGGTGGTGACTCAAACCCCCCACATTATTCCAAATTGCACGCGCAGCTGGACAATCACGAAATAAGTGGAGGAGAGACTCTTCTTTATTGAGATCACATCTTACACATCTTGGATCATCCGTGAGTTGACGTTTGAACCTATTTGTGTTGCAAAGCAGCCGATCATGAAGCGCAAGCCAGAGGAAAGTCCGCAGTCGTTGTTGAACTGGAAGCTTCCAAACTAACTCCCATTTGGGATGTGGGCTAATGTCATCTTCCCTCATAAGTTGTAGCGCATATTTAATTGAGAAGCCCCTAGTTTTTGATCCTCTCCAATACAATAAATCGCCAGCATTTTGATTTTCCACAAGTTTGTGAGCAGCAATTAACTTCAAGGCATTGGAAGTTAAGATGTCTGCAAAAGAGTCCCATCTCCAACCATGACCAATTTGCCACATTTCCTCGACAGTTGCTCCCTCAATATCTGAAGGAATTGATAGGGCCTGTGATGCAGCGACTTAGCGGTTTTTCAGTAGCCCAACAGTGGTCCCAAAAGAGCGTACTTCGACCATCTCCAATAGCTACTGCTGACCCTCGTTGCACCCATTGAGCATTGTCCAAAATCCCTCTCCAAACATTTGACATATTCGAAGAGGCTTGGAACATATCAATATCACATCTCCCCTTGCGATATTTGTGTCGAAGAACCCTCGACCATAATGAGTTGGGTTCAGTGAGCACTCGCCATCCAAGTTTAGTGAGAAACGCGGAGTTAGATTGACGCGCTGAACGCATGCCAAGACCACATTCATTTCGAAGATTTTGTAAAGTGTCCCATGAAATCAAATGAATTTTCCTCTTCTCCTCATTGCCACCCTAAATAAATCTTCTTACCTTTTTGTCCTGTCCAAAGAATCACATATCGAACGAGGTATTTTTGCAGTTTGCATTGAATAGGTAGCTATGGAAGATAAAGTTGACTTGGCGAGAGTGACCCTCCCCGCAAGCGACAAATATTTAGACCTCCAACCTGTAAGTCTCCTGTCAATCTTCTCACATAAATGGGCATAGGTATCACGCGTGACCCTACTAGTCAGAGTGGGCATCCCAAGGTAAAACCCTAGGTCCTCCGTAGCTGTCATGTGGAGCTCGCCATTGATTTGCACCTAAATCTCATGATCTACTTTTTTAGAAAATAAGACAGTGGACTTGCCCAGACTTACTCTTTGACCGGAAGCATCACAAAACCCCTTGAGACAATCATTAATGACCTTGGCTTGTTCAATATTCGCGTCGGCAAACAAGATGATATCGTCGGCGAAAAAAGATTAGAAAGTAGAGGTCCACCCTACTAGCATGGATAGGTTTCCAACGATCCCTAATAATCACTCCTCTATTATTTGGTTTAAACGTTCCATACAAAGAACAAATAAGTACGGTGATAGAGGATCACCTTGTCTTATGCCCCTAGTAGGAAGAAAAGCATCAGCTTTTTTCACCATATCAAAGCACTCTCAAGGATGCAGTGGATCCATATTCCATAATCACCTCAATCATTAGAATTGGAAAATTCATTTCAACAAGAGTATCCCTAATGAAATCCCATCTCAAACGGTCGTAAGCTTTCTCCAAATCAATTTTTATGGTCATGAAGCCCTTCCCACTTTGTTTCCTACGCATGGTGTGGAGGACCTCTTGGACAATAACAATGTTATCCGTTATTTGTCTCCCCCGGAACAAAACTCGTTTGAGTACAAGAAGTCACTTTAGGCATGATGGATTTAATACGGTTAACGATTGCCTTAGTGATTATCTTATAGGCCACAGTACAAAGTCCAATAGGCCTAAATTATGAAGGAGTTTCCGGATTATCCACTTTTGGGAGCAGGACAAGAAAAGTTTCATTAAGAGATAGAGGAAGACCTTTACCTTCAAGAGCAGATAGCACCATTTCATACACTTTGGGAGCAACAACATTCCAATTCTTCTGATAGGATAAAGCTTGAAACCCATCGGGCTCGGGTGCCTTTAAAGAACCCATATTGGTAATGACATGATCGATATCACTCATGGTGTAAGGCCGAGTAAGATGATTCCAATCAGAATTCGAGAACTCGGTGCAAATTCCCACAGGAATATCATAAGCAGTTGATTCTTCATCATATATGAATAAGGTTTTGAAGTAGTTAACTATTACCTCTTGAACTAGTCGTTTGTCATGCACCCATTCGTTATCATTATTTTTAATGGCCACAAGATCGATTCTTCCACCTATTAATGACGGTACTTAGGTGGAAAAAACTAGTATTCCGGTCACCATCCTTCAACCAATCAACACAAGCTTTTTTGATACCATAATAATTCCTCCTGTCTGCAATACAAGATCCAGTCCCGCCTTCATTTGGATTCTAGTTTTATAAGACTGGAGTTTCTTACGCGAGAGAGAGATTTTTGGATGCCTTGAATGCAAGCCATAAGCGTCCTTTTCTCCCTAAAGATATTGTGAAAATGTTCCTTGTTCCAATTCTGCAAATCGCCCGAAAGAGAGTGTAAAAGAGGGATGAGAGGCATGCTGTTGTCCCATTTGTCATGAAGAAATTCCCTGAAAGACTCTGCTGCTTGGAAGCGAAAGGGTTTATTCATCGAGTCTAAAGGAGCAAAACCATTGGATGAGATTAAAAGCGGGCAATGGTCAAATTGGAGAGCAGGTAGGTGCTTAACACGAGCCTGATCAAATGAAAAACTCCATTGGATGAGATTAAAAGCGGGCAATGGTCAAATTGGAGAGCAGGTACGTGCTTAACAGTGAGCCTGATCAAATGAAAAACTCCACTCCGAGTTACATAAGGCTCGGTTAAGTCTAGCACACCTTTTAGTTTCAAAGGAATTGCCTCGAGCCCAAGTGTGAGATGGGCCCGAAAATTCCAACTCAATGATTTGGTTGTCTTCAATCCAATGATTGAACTTGGCACTACGGCAAGATGTCTCGGCACAACTTGAACTCCGCTCCCAGCCATACCGCGTCTCGTTAAAATCACATGCCAAGAGCCAAGGTGCATTGATGTTTGCAGCAAAATCAGCCAATTGAAACCACCAGTCTTGTCTTTTTGAAGGATCGGGACTTGCGTATATGGCCGAGAAATACCATAGAACATCTCCCACACGAGTGATCTCCAAAGTGATGTATTGATTGTTATGATGGATTGGACCAATAGAGACTAATTCGAGGCTTCCAATTCAATAAACCCAAATTCCCCCACTAAACCCTTGGGCATCAACTCTAGTATGACCATTAAACCTCAAAGCATTAGCAACCTTTTGAGCATGTTCACCTCCCATATGTGTTTCAACCAAGGCTCACACATTTGGTTTATGAATACGAACAACTTCCTTAAGGACTGACATAAATTCGCGGCTACCCGCTCCTGGAACGTTCCAGACCATACAAGTTATGGGGAGCGAATTGGACCCAAGAATTTGTAAATTATTCATAATAGAAATTTTATGAGATGGATGGGAATTGATGGCACTGTTCAAGTAGCGCAAAGCGTGATTGATATCATTGGGAAGTTTCAAAGTGAAGATGAGTTCCGGCATCATTGGATTCGATGCCTCCCAAGAGTGAATCTCCACCTCCAATTTGTGAGTCAGGAGGTCTGCTGTGCCCAGGTAAGGTTCGTTGCTTGGGTGAGTTACACAAAGGATTTTCTCCGAGGGAATGGACACCTGAATTTGGCGAGGTGGGAGTGGTCCGGCATTCATGGCTAATGTCCTCGAGGTGAGGGAGCTCGAATGTGTTTAGGGTAGCGAGCGACGGGCGAGGTGTGTCTATTTTGTTGGCTTGAAAAGAATTGCAGAATTTTCTTTTCCCTGGTTTGAAATTTGAGTAAGTGGGATTAAAGGGGAAATTAAAGATTGATTATTATCGATATCCTTAAGGATGGAATTTGATAGATTAGTGTTAGGCAACTTTCTAGCATCCTGTTTCGATTTCGAACTCCCCTTAGAATGGGCCTTTTTTGCTTGATTTGACTGGCCAGCTCCAATTTGGAATGGGCTAATATTAGCGTGATTGTGGTCCAGCTGGGAAGATTTGCCCAGGTCCACAATTTCCATGTGGCTAGGATTCTCACCAAACTCTTCAAAATTTGCTTCACTATTTTTCCCCTCTTTAGGTTGTAACAATACCTGATTTTGCTCCTCAAGGATATTAAATATTGATCCCTGATTTTGCTCAACTCGACCCAAGGATCGTTGACTTTGACCCTTTGACCGTTCGAGTATTGGAGACCTTTTAGATTGGTTTGGGCCACCTTCAGGAGGTGGTTGATTGTCCTGGCGGGGTGCTCGACACCGTGGTGGCTTTTTAACCATCATCCAGGACCCATAGTTTTGTTCTTCCACAAATTGTTGTGTTGAAGGTTTTTGAGGTTGTTCCCCTTCAGGAGGAGGGTCCGATGTTTCCATCTGATTATGAGCACATTTATCTTCTTGATGACCAATCTTCCCACAATTGAAACATATCATTTTGAGGCCTTCATATTGGATGAGCCAAATATAGCCTTTAAGCCAGAATTTCGACAATAGAGGTTTAGAGAGGTCAAGCTCGAGACTTAACCTTGTAAATTGACCATGTTGAGCAAGAGCAGTATTATGATCAATTCTTGCTATTTTTACAATCATGTTTCCAATTTTGTGAAGAAATTCTTTATCAAAGTATTCCACCAAGCAGTCAGAAATCTCATGGGAGCATCATCAGGAATAAAGTTGGGTACCCATTTACGAATTGTGAGATAATTGTCATCTAACATCCAGGGGCCTTGAGTGAGGACATGTTATAGTCACTACCATCCGAAAATCTGGCAATGAAATACTCATGACCAATGTCAGTAAGAATGAGTCCACCTTTTAGTTCCCATTTTTTCTTAAGCCTTTTCATGAGAGACATGTACCCAATCTTGGCATTGAACATCTTGATAACAAGGGTGCGTTTCCAGGGTTTGCGAAGACGTTGCTTTTCTGCTTTAGATAATAGAATAACGGGGCAGCGCTCAGAATCTTCTATGGATATAGGAGGTTCATCATCATCAGAAACTTCTTCATCATCAGAATGAACATCAATTGGGTCATGGAGACGTTGTTCTTCCGCCACCAGATCTCTGAAAGATTTTCCAGATTTGGCACCAATCCAAGGATTTGGGAATGGTTGGGGTTGAGATTGTGGAAATGGCCGATGGGAGTTGTTCATTTGAGCAGTGGCCTCGTCATTATTGAAAATTAGATGGGTGAATTTCTTTTTGGCTTCTTCGTGGAACGAGAAATGAGATCAGTTTCCTCAGGAGAGATTTCTTTTGAGAGAGAATTCATAGAGAATTATTTTTTCTTACTTACAAAAATTATGCAATTAACACCTATGAACAAGTTGAGTTAATTAGTTGTACGAATATGTAGTTATTCTTAACAATAAATGGGTGTTACTCTTATAAATAAATTTGGTTACTTTTATATCAAAAGGAAATACTAATGAATTTCGTCTTATGAACGAATGAGGTTATTCATATGAAGAAAGGGATTACTTTTGTGAACAATAAGGGTGCTCAGATGATTAATAGGGCCGTCTTATGATTAAATGAAGTTACTCTTGTGAACGAATGAGGTTACTCATTTGTTACTTTTGTGAACAATTAGGGTTACTCGTATGATTAAATAGTCATCGTATGATTAAGTGAGGTTACATTTATGAATGAGGTTACTCGATCATATGATTAAATAGGATCGTCATATGATTAAGTGAGGTTACTCTTTTAAATGAATTTACCCAATTCAAAAAAGTTTTAGGGAAAACCCAAGTCAACGCCTAAGTCAAATTTTGGCCAGATTTATTAAACTGGCTTGACCAAAACAAGCTGCTATATCATAAGTGGCTTAATTAGGCAAAAAGTTCATTTTACGGTCCAACTTGACAAAAGGAGTGCCTTAATTTGTTTAATGTGACAAAAAACTCTTTTTAAAACTCTGGACACCAAATCTCAAGAGTTGATTTATGCATCTATAATAGAGATCTGCACAACTCATAATAGATTTGCAGGCAATAGAATATATATTATCACTGTTGCACTATTTGAATAGAATATATATTGGTCACGTAGTTATTTCTATATAGTGCATTAACGTTAAGGAGGATAATCATTGAGCCATCCAAAAACAGTCAGAAAAATACAACCACAGAACTACTACAATGAACCAAAGAGAAGACATGGTAATCCTTGAAGAAGAAGAAGTTGAACAGCTTAAACAATCTCTTCCAAAAGTAAATTGGCTGGGTAGTAAAATCCAACTCCTAAAAATTCAAGACTTCTGGTATCCTTGTGTTCATCTATCTAATCTCCTCACTTTTCAAAGACACTTTGTTGCTCAAGACACTGATCTTCTCGTCACTAGCTTTCCCAAAACCGGCACCACTTGGTTGAAATCTTTACTCTTTTCCATCACAAATCGATCTCTCCACCCTCCTAACCAAAGCCCTTTACTTGTTCATAATCCACACGAACTTGTTTATGATCTAGAAACCGGCGTTTACGGTGGAAACCCAAAGCTCCCACGTCCGCACCAACTTAAAGATCTACCTACACCACGGCTCCTACATTCGCACATCCCTTACGCATCACTTCCTGAATCTATCAAAACTTCTAATGCGAAGATCCTGTACATTTGTCGAAATCCCTTAGACACACTCGTCTCATATTGGCATTTTTATCCGAATGCGATAAAGAGGGTGATGGCCATGGGAGGTGATCAAGATTTCCAACCCCCCTCATATAGAAGATTTCTTTGAGAAATTTTGTCAAGGTACTATTTTATTTGGGCCGTTTTTTGATCACGTAGTTGGATACTGGAAGCAGAGTTTAGAACAACCTAATAAGGTATTATTTTTGAAGTACGAGGATCTGAAGGAGAATCCCGTTTTATGTTTAAAGAAATTGGCAGAATTCATTAATATGCCATTTTCTGTCCAAGAAGAAAGTGAAGGTGTCATCGAACAAATTGTAGAGTTGTGTAGTATTAAAAATCTTAAAGAACTAGAGATTAATAAAAGTGGCTTGCTTACCAAGTATGTGGAGAACAAGGCGTTCTTTAGGGACGGCGAGGTGGGAGGTTGGACTCAATATTTTACAGCTTCCATGCTGGAGAAAATGAACAAATTGATGGAACAACAACTTGGAGGTACTGGTTTGTCCTTTAAATTGCAGGCTGAATAAATCAATTTTACTTTGTAGTTTGGCATACATAGTATGGTATTTTTACACAATAATTATTGTGGACACCTATTTAATATGCTTTCCAACTCTACTTCAATCTGTAATAATTTGAATGTTTCTACTTAAGTTGCTTCCCCTTAAAAAAAAAAGTTGCTTACCGAAATAAAGTACTGTATTTTTAGTTTTTTTTTTTTTTTTTTGGTAAGCAAAGCATTTCATTCATTACCTAATAAAGTTGAAAATATTACAATCGAAGTTTAATAGTTCCGTACAATAACTAGGGGGGATAGGGAAGTTCCTAGTTACAACACATTCACCATTCATAACTCTAGCCGCTTTTGCCAAACTATCGCCCACCCGGTTATACTGTCTACGCAATGCCTAATCGAATCTCCGGGCTCTTCTTGAGCATTGCTCGCATGTATTCAAGATGTTGGAATATAAATCGAGTGCTCCTTTGTAAGAAGCTCAAGTGCATTCTTACAGTCAGAATATATGATCGCTTTGGGGAGATTGTGGGTTTCCACAAAATATAGGGCCTCCAATATCGCCAAAATTTCTGCTACAAGAGAGTCATTAGTAAATATTTTCTTTCCAAAGCCCCCAAGCCATTGTCCCTTACCATCGCGAATCACACCTCCAATCCCTGTCACTTGAAAAGTACTAATAAACGAAGCATCCACATGAATCATAAGAAAATCCTGAGGATGGGCAAAACATAGCGGAACATCTTGTACCATACTACTTGTACCTAAAACCGAATCATACTCCCGGGCACTCCCCGTTGCCTTAAAGCAAATGACCTGAATAGGTGTAGGCTGGCGACCCTGGAAGACACAGCTATTCCTGTCTTTCCATATCTCATGGCAAAGGTAAGGGAAGACACAGAGCCATGGGAGCTCCCTAAAGGTATCCCTAGAAGTCATATTTACTCGCAGCCACGTCTTGAAATCCCCACCCAAAACATCCGGCATTCCCGGGCATTCCCAAATTTCCCTACTCTTAACACACTCACGAATAATATGGGAACCATGCTCGGAGTCACACTGACATCTAGGACATATGGGATCAGGGGTTATGCCTCTAGTTGCAAGAAGTTTTCTATGTGGTAGGCGGTCATGCCAAAGCAACCAGATAAAAAATTTTATTTTTGGTTCACACCTACCCTTCCAAATCCAGGATAGGTCCTCCTCTACTGTCGGATGGGGTAGGAGGGCCGCATAGGCATCTCTAAGAACAAACCCATTGTGGTTTACAAACTTTGAAATAAGAAGGTCCTCCGAAGAGTTTTCAATTGGGGGGGGGATACTAAGAATGCGGTTGACAATATCCTTTGGTAGAGCAAGTGTTAGGCCAGAGAGATCCCACATCCCAAGGCTTGTGATACTATGCACTTTCCTAATGTTTTCTTGAGGATCAAGGGGACCCTGGACCCTACTACGCAAGGGGCCCACAGAGAGCCAATCATCATGCCAGAAGTCAATTTTCCTACCATTTCCCGATTCCAAGAACTATTTCGACTCAATAACTCCCACCCTTGGCCAATATTTCTCCAAATTACCGACCCATTTTTGAACTTGGTGACACTATTATTATGCGGGTATTTGGATCGAATGCACTCCCTGGGCCAGGTTTGGTTGGTCTTGGGCTAATTTCCATCCTAGTCTGGCCATGTAGGCTTGGTTCATGAGTTTTTGGCTTCGAATCCCCAGACCCCCTTGGCTCTTAGGAAGGAAGGTAGTTTGTTTATTGACTAGGTGAAGCTTCTTCTTACCATCTGTCTCCCCCCAGAGGAAGTTATTACAAATAGAGTCAAGGTCATTCAGGGTGGTGGCAGGTAGACAAGTGGCCTGCATATAATATGCCGGAATCGTTGAAAGGGTCGAGGAGATCAGGCATAGGCGTCCCGCCTTAGAGAGGAACTTGGTCTTCCAATTCGCTAACCTAGCCCTAACCTTATCCACAATAAATTGAACTTGGGGTCTCGTGGGTCGTTTATGAGAGATAGGCAGTCCCAGGTATTGACCAAGGTTAGCATTTTCCTCAATATTCAAGGTTGCCATAAACAGCTCCCGATGATTCATCGAGGTATTAGGGGAGAAAATAAGCTTGCTCTTAGTCTCATTAATCCTTTCCCCTGAATCATTACGTGTAACCGCTCAAGCACTTGGCGAACAGCGAAAGCTGTGTTCTCATCAACTCTTCCAAAAAGGAGAAGGTCATCAGCAAATAGGAGGTGAGAGATGGGTACTTTACCTTTCCCTACCCAAAACGGAGTCCAATTCTTAGTTAGGCACGCCTCATTAATCCTGCCAGTAAGGGCTTCAAGACAGACATTAAAAAGATACGGGGACATGGGGTCACCTTGTCTAAGACCCCGGGTATGCTTGAATGCCTCAGATTTCCTCCCATTAATTAAGACACGGGAGGAAGCTTTAGAGATACAATCCATAATCAAACTCACCGCAAAAGGATCTAAGTTAAGGTTCTGAAGGCATTGACGGACAAAATCCCATTCTACTCGATCGTACGCTTTTTCAAGGTCAATTTTTAAGGCAAACCAACCCCATTTCCCTTTTTTCTTTTGCATTGAATGCAGAACCTCTGAGGCAACAACTAAGTTAATATCCGGACCTCGTCCCTTAATGAAACTGTTCTGATTGTGAGAGATCCAGGTCGGGATTATTGGTTTTAGACGGGTGACAATGATTTTTGTAACAAGCTTGTACAAGGTGTTACACGAGACTTATAGGTCTAAATTGCTTAACAGTCTCCGGGGATCGTTGTTTCGGAATTAGGCGAGATCGGGGGCTTGGCAAAGATCCTCGGGAACCTTTCCCTGAGTAAACCACTTCTGGACATCCCTACAAACGTCCTCTCCTACAATATCCCAAGTTTTTTGGAAGAAGATTGGATGGAAACCATCCGGTCCAGGGGCTTTGAGCGGTTTCATACTAAGGAGGGCAGTTCGGATTTCTTCTGAGGAAGGCACATGTCCTACACTACTCCCAAGGTGCACTGTAATCTGAGGGTATCTAGGGCACGAGACTTTTTCAGTTGTGTACAAATCCCTATAGAAAGATAAGATGAGGTTGTGGATCCCCTCCTGGTCCGAAATATCCTGCCCTACATCATTTCTTAGGTCGTTAATCCGAGATGCATTTCTTTTAATTAGGACACTTCTATGAAAGAAACTCGTATTACGCTCTCCTTCCCCAATCCGATCCATCCTACTTTTAGATTTCCAAAGGAGCTCTTCCTGGTCTAGAGTATCTATAAGGTCTTTCGCAAATCACTCTCAAGGTTCGATGAAATCTAGACAAGGGGTGGGAGGCGAAGATAAAGTTGAGTTCCTCTCAATCTAGCCAAGAGGATACGTTTTCTACGGTAAACATTCCCAAACGTATGATGATTCCAATCAATAAGTGTGTCCCTAAATAGACTTAGATTTTCTTGAATCGTATTACATGGGCTAGGCCAGTCATTAAGCACCTCACCCCGAAATCGGCTATCAAGGAGCCACATGGGTTCAAAACGAAACGGTTTCTCACCTTGGACAAAGGGATCATTTTCTAGCTTAATAAGAATCGGACACTGGTCGGATGTGACTCTCGGGAGGTGCCACAAGTTAGCATTAGGGTACAGATGAAGCCACTCCGGATCTGCCCATCCTCTATCAAGTCTTTCCATTATAGGATTATGCTTACGTTTATTAGTCCATGTAAACCTTGGGCCGTTGAAACCTAAATCTAACAAGTTGCGGCTATTCATCTTCTTGGCAAACAAGTCCTGCTCTCCTTCTAGATATGGGTTTACCCCCAACTTTTCACTTTGATTTATAACCTCATTGAAATCACCTACTACTAACCAGGGTTTATTTAAGTTGTGCGCAAAGCTTTCTAAGTCATTCCACAGATTCTGACGCAAGTGGAATTTTGTACTAGCATAAATTGAAGTAAGCACAAATGAGAGTTTAGAAGAAAGTACCTCGACTACACCATAGACTCCTTGGGCACCTTCTCCTACAACGTGGAAATCCAAGATGTGTGACTTCCAAAGTAGGAGGATGCCACCCACAAACCCATCCGGTTCAAGCAAATGCCAAGAGTCAAAACCCAAGTCCCCCACAATATCATCCGTCTTCTCACGACCAACCCAAGTTTCCGCAAGTACCACTAAAGACGGAAAGTGTTGTTGCATGAGGAGCCGGAAGTTCGGCTTGAAGGAGGGTCGAGCCAAACCTCGTACATTCCAGAACAAGACCGTCATTCCTTTATAGATTGAGGTCTTTTCGAGAAGCATCTGTAAGATCCCCTCGTTTCCTACCACCCACGGGTCTACTTCGACTCCTGTTTGTGGATTTGTCCACATCTTTCGGTGCGGCCATAGGACTAGCTCGGCTTCTCGCGGGTTTTTTCGCCCGTTTGCCTCTCCCCATGTTGCCGTTATTCCCAATTGTTTCATTGGCATTTGTAGTCGTGCAAGAAACACCGCATTGGTGTTGTTCCGTACAATCATGCGCACATCCTTTTTTTGAACTCTGAGAATTGTGCGCACCATTGGTAGAATCGGATGTGGGTCTATCCACGGACCCAACCGTGCCAACAATGCTCGTTCTTCGCTCTCTACTCCTACCTCTTTCTCTAGGAACCATTTTAGGAAGAGCCTCATGGTTAGGGGAAGGTGACCGGCATCTAGAACTTGGGGAACATGAGCTGCCGGAACTCGGAGTTTGAGTACATCATCAACCGACCGGCGGTTCGGGTTTAGGGATGGGTTTGCAATGAGGGCTTTTACTTCCTTCCGAGGATAATTCCGTATGGAATTCGTTGGGATCCTCTAGGCAATCCGGGAGATAATACTCCACATCCTCCATATTGAGTTCCGGTTTTAGGGGACGAACCCGGGCGAGAGAACAACACGGGCCGAGGGGTGTCACAACCATCACACGTGGCGACGGAGGAGGGCTTGGTGGTGACGGCGGGGGGGGTGGGGAGGAAGATCCTGATAGGTTGAGATATTCTGGAGTTCGAGGCATCATCATGCTGGCTGGGGATGTTTTCTGTGTTTTGGTTGTTAGGAGAGTGTTCGGGATTTTCAGATTTTTTTGTATTTGAGAGAGATGGTGAGAGATTAGTATTTTGCGGTGGGTTTTTAAATACGGGTGTTTGGTTTGCAGATTTTGAAATCGGAGAGGAAGGAGCCAGCTGGGAAGAGTGAGAAGAATGAGCAGAGTGAGGGGGAAAAAAGGGACAACCTGTTGATGTGTTAGTGTTGCAGGGAGGAGGCCTTGATATGACTGGGCTGGAGTTCATTTCCCCACAAATCGGTTTCTCAGAGGATATAGAAGGCAGAAGCTTCTCTGACATATTTTGGAGAACAACGAAGCTGTTAGTACAAGGATTTTGAGAAATCTGGTTTGCCTTGGAACCAGGCGAGCTTTTGGATAGGTCATTTCCAATCAGACCTTGGGCCCCACGCACAACCGCCGTCTTGTCAGGAGCACTATATTCAGACGCTATCTCTCCTTTTTTCCTAGGTATCCACCTGGTTTGGGAGTGGGGTCGATTTTTTTGTTTTATCTTAGAGTCAACCTTTGGCTGCTTTCCCCTTACCACGTGGACCCATGATGACTCATCATCTTGTTGAGTAGATTGCAGATTTTTCGCCCCACCCTCCCTGTGTTTTTCCGCAGTTTCGATCTCAGGGACATTCCTTTCCTTTTCCGGACATGTTTTCAGATTATGACCCACACACCGGCATAAATTACATAGCCATGGCGAGTCCGAGAAAACAAGATCCTGACAGGTGGCCCCCACCCACGCCCTTGCCGGAATTTTCTGATTTGCTTTCAAGAGCACACATATCGACGCGTACCTTTTCCGGTCTCCTTCGAGGGAATTTGCATCTAGTTTTATAGTGGTACCAAATGAGTTCCCTATGGCTTGCAATAAGTCTCGCCGGAAAAATTCCATGGGCAGTTCTGGGAGAGTGATCCATAGCGGGTAATGAGTGATACAAGCCTTCGAGGCTTTAAAACCCGGTTGCCAAGCTTGGACCCATAACAAGGATCCCATTACGAACCATGGTCCCTCCGCCAGGATACGCGACCGCTCTTCAGATGAAATACATTGCAGGCTATAAAAACCCCTTCCCAAAGAAACTAGTGTCATGTTTTCCTTCCACTGCCATAGTTTCTGCAGTTCTTTCTTTAGGAATTCATGTGAGAAGGACCTTCCCACCATCTTACATATAATGGCTTCATTCCATGGTTTAACAAGGTCTAGATATTTGGCCTCGGAGATGGGAACAAAGACATCATCCTCCTTACAGAAATTGGGTTGTACTTCCGCATATGGTAAGAAGGATTCCTTCATAGGAATGATCTCAGAGATTGCATGACACACCCCTGTGGTAGCTGTATTGGCGACCTCTTTGAACGTCTTGGTTATTTGACACGGCGGTGGAGGCGGATCTGGTGCAGGCTCCGGGACGGTGACGGTGACATGCCCGGCATTTGCTTGAACGCGGGTGGTCTGCTTCGGGAGACTCTGGCTGGGAAGCTCACTTTGGGCCTTAAGGGCAGGGGGGTTATTTTGGTAAGTGGTGCTGGGATACCTTCTTCGAGAGAATTTTCTCTCTCTACAACTATCATGGCGCCGATGCGTGGAAAACTGTATTTTTAGTTTGTATTTCAATATTTGGGACAATACATAAACAATTGCGTCAATCAGCGTGTTTGTGTGGAAATTGTTAATTATTTATTGATGTCCACAAATATTTACTCCTTCCGTTTTCCCTTCGTTCTTTGAATGGTGGAAAGTGCAGGTGAGATGGGTGAAGGCAGCTTAACCAAGGCTATTATGTTAGCCATTATCCCTCTTGTTTAACAACGAGTCTACGACGGGAGTCAACCACCACTTATCAGCACTATTATCAATTATAGGCGTTTGATCTCATATATGCCATCTCAACCGTAAACTATTATTTTAACCTCATACTTAATATTAGGGACAAAAAACTGCAAAAAAGAAAGAATTTTATTAATCTAGGATTAATTAAATTGATTATGTGCTCCTGTTAACAAAGTTTATCCATGGCTATGATCCTTCATATATGCGCATATCCATGGCTGTATAAACTTCTCCACTTTGATCTACTCCAAATGGGCAGAAGGCTTTATCATTACCGATTAAAATTCAAGTGGCGTTTGCTTTTTAATTGGAAGATTGCATTAGTTTTTGTTGGAACAACCCGTCTTGCATACGGTTGGCTACACCTATACATATAGGTGTGGCCGTGCACCCATATCAGCGTGTCAACTCATTTCCAAAATGTCTTATCTCACTCGTTTCTTATCGAAATTGAGCTTTTGACCAGGTGTTGGAAAGCTACCGAGCTAAGTTTTCCTCTCCAACTCGAATCTTCCCAAAATATTGAGTGTGCTGTGGGATATGTTCTTTTGCAGTTGAGCCTTTTGCACAAACCCTTATGAACAAATGGAGTTAATTACTCTTATGAACAAATGGAGTTAATACTTGTATGAATATGTGGTTACTCATAACAACAAAAGGGTGTTATTCTTATAAACCAAATTTGGTTACTTCTATAACAAAAGGAAATTCTAATGGGTTTACTCTTATGAACAAATGAGGTTATTCGTACGAAGAAATAGGGTTACTTTTGTGAACAATTGGGGTTACTCGTATGATTAAATAGGGTCATCCACTAGTAGAATAATTGCTTATTGCTGCGGTGGTACCCATACGCAGCAATATATCACGTAAAAAGAAAAGGTAAAATATAAAAATAAAGATATTGCTGCGGTTTCGGCCTAAAACCGCAGCAATATGGTATCAACGGGAAATTTTTTGAAATAAAGTTGACTATTTGACTAGACATATTGCTGCGGTTTTCTGTCAAGAACCGCAACAATAAAAACGAAACCCTAAATATAACCTAAGTTGGGCGCCTCCCTCATTCCCATTTCTCCCTCTCCCATCTCGCGCACCTACCCTTCCCTCTCTCTGATCCCCCTCACTCCAACACTCCGATCTCCCTCTCTCTTGTGTAACACTCCGGTCTCCTTCAACTCTCACTCTATCTCGTGTAATACTCCAGTCTCCTTCAACTCTCACTCCGATTGTTCCTAGTCCAGATACATTGATTCGCTCACTCGAGGCTCGTCGTGGATACTCTCTCCTTCTTCGCCCATCGCCGCCTTTCATCCTCGTCGCCGTCTTTCATCTCTTCAGTCTTAAATGCGCGAAGCCTCGTCGATGTCGTCAATCACCGGCCAGATCTGAATTTCGTCAATCACCGTCTCATCTGGGCGCGAAGCCTCCAATTCGCTTCGAAATCGCAGACTTCGACGCTGACCTCCACCATTTTCGGCGTGATTTTCATAATCTCGGCGGCGGGATTCCTCGGCGGCAGGACTGATTCGCTCGCTCTCCCCCTACCTCGGCGACACGATAAATCTGATGTTAGGTTTTAGTTTTTATTTCTTAGATATGATTTTCATCATTTTTTTCCTTGTAAGTGGGTTCTAGTTTTTACTTAAATTTTTTTTAGGAAATTCTACTTAGATGTGATGTTAAGAGTTTTGATTTTTTCATTTGTTTTTTAAAATGAACGTGATGCCATGTTTAGTTAGAGTTGCCGAATGAATGTGATGTTAGTTTAATTTATTATGAATGAATTTGATGTTTGTTTTTTTTTTTTTTATGTTGGTTTCATTTGGAGTTTAGTTTTTGTTTCAAGATCTGATGCTCATTTCATCTTAAGTTCGTCTACAAATTTAGTGGATGGTGGATGGGTTAGTTGTTACGTTTTATCTTTCAAATTTGATGGTAAAAGGCAAAAAAAAAAAAAAAAATTTTTTTCACTTGTACCAGTACCTATTGCTGCGGTTTTGAGCAAGAACCGCAGCAATACGTTGTATTTTTTTTAATAGAAAAATAAACCTATTGTAACGCCCCGGAAATACATAACCTTAATCGTCAGCGGAAGTACAACTTAAACCTGTGGGTTATGGTCCACTAATAAAATAATAGCCTAAGACGACCTCTTAAACATACAAATGATCATCTTAGAGCAATAATTATTACCCTTAAATACAGATTCTAGATAACCCAAATATATACACAGTCGCTTCAACTTAATCATTCCGGAGCATTACCGACATGACCGATCCTGAGCTATCTTCGGAATGCCTAAATAATTTCATAAAATAGGGAAAAGAGAAAACACAGAAAATAACCTAAAATGAGTTGAAAACTCAGTAACTTCACTCCAGCCCGTAAAAACGGTTTTGGTTCGCAAACATTTTCACATATAAGCATATACCGTAACACTTTAGTAATCATTAACATAGAACGTTATCATTAGCCTTGAATAGTCTGCTGGCAAGGACCATTTACGTGACTTTAGTTCATAGGCAAGTACAGGTTTTGGACATATCATAACTTTCGTAATTCGTAACATTAACATCATCATATGACCTTTTTGGTCCATATCGTTCATCGTAACATAATTCCTCCCCCTGTGACTCACCCATTTACCGGATCAGTTCATGACTCCAAACCAGCAGAACCATCCACTTTTATTATCATAACTTATCAGACATCATATACTCTTAATTCGGAATCATCCATAAATCGTAAATAGAATCATAACAGGTAATTTCATAACATACATGAGCATTGTCACATCATAACGTATCTTATCATGCCACATAACAGATTATAACACATAATCATATCATCATAATCAACATCATATAATTGTATTCACGCATTTGAGTACATGTAAAACATCACATATAACACATACGGGCATGCATAGATTTGCTGGACATGAACATTACCTCATACATATAAGGCTATACATGTATTTGCTAGACATGAAAGGTTACACATAACATTTACGGGCAATCACATAGATGCTGGACATGAACATTACCTCATACGCATAACCATTCTTTGACTCCGACACATAAGAACTTTGAGAACTTCACAACTTCATCAACTCTCTTGAACTCTATAACAATCCTTCATAATTAACCTCAATAATAACCATAATAATAATCAATAACCATTCCTAATATTCATGAAAGTATTTAGTTTAGTATAACTTAAATCAGAAAAATAACTTTAACCCAACTAAGTGCCTTAACTAAAACTAATTAAATCAGTTTAGTCTTCTGTTAGCCCAACAAATTAACCAAGTGACTTTGCTAATACTACAAACAAATCAGATTAAGGTCCAAGCTATATTTAATTAACAAACTAACTTTAGCTAACTCTTAAATAAATCTGATTTAGGCCCAATACTTAACAAATTAATAAGGTTATCTAATTAACAATTGGGCTTCAATCTTTCAAAACAAAAGTCAGAACTAAAACAAAGAGGTATGTTATACCTCTGCTACTAAGAGCAGCGAGGAGCAAAGGAGTGGAGCTGAGCTCCGGCGAACAGTGCATGCGACGCACAGGAGGTCGGCGGCGAGCAGCGGCACCACAACAGCAACAACAGCGACCAACAACCACAACACCACGAAGAGGAGAGAGAAGATGCGGACAGAGAAGCAAAACGCAGCAGCATCACCGCACACAACACCACCACGAACTAGAGGAGAGAAGAGACGCGAGCAGAGGAGAGAACTGAGCTCCGGCGAGCTTCGGGTTTCCGGCGAGACAGGGGGGACGAGAGAGAAATGGGTTGTGGGTTTTGGGGTTTTTCCACCGGGAGAGAGAAAGAAATAAAGGGGGTTGGGGGTTTCCTTTTGGTGAGAGAAAATAACAGAGAGAGAGAGAGGATTTGGGGGGGGGTTTGTTTCCCAACTTAACCGACCAACATAAATGGAAGGAAGGAAAACTGACTTGGGTTTCCTGTTTGGGTCAAATACCGCTCAACTCATTTGGATATTTAAAACCCAAAATAATTTTAAATAATAATATCTTTATAAAACTAAATTAACAAACACATTGCAACATCTCAATTACAAATTCATAATTTTCGGAACATAATTAATATAATAAATATGATTAACGCTAATTAAAACACTCTTAAAAATCGGGGTATTACACAGCAAGAAACTAATATAATCCATCCTCAACTGAAATCATTTCCCTTGATATCCAGTAACAACATCATAAAGTTCACTTAATAGACAATTTCCTATTTATTAACTTCCCTTACAACACCAAGTATCATACTAAACCAACTTTTTCTTGTTATCCATTTTATCGTCAATCTTCAACTAAAGACTAAAATTCAGATTATCTTTCAACTATAAACATTGTCTCCACAAACTGATTTCCACAAAATTACTCCACCAAAAGTGATATGCAACATATAACAGTTTATAAATCAAATCCCACAACACACAAGGTTCTAAACCACAATAATTAGAATTTCGTTCACAAATTAATTCTCTGTGCAACTTGAGCAAAATATTAACTCATAAAAAAGATCAGGAAGAAGAAATGGGTAGTACCAACAAGAGGGGACAACAGCATCAGGAAGGAAGAGGAAGAGGAAGCGTGCAAGGAAGAGAGGAGAACAGGGGAACACATCTCGCAAGCTACTGCTCGCGGTGGCCGCATCAGGGTAGCGGCGGCAGCACCGCCTCGACGCAGCAGCAGCGAACAAAGGAGAGACACACACGAGCAGGGAAGCTCGAACAGCAGCAGCAACGAAACCACAACAGCACCGCGGTGGCACGCGAGCAGCACCGATGGCAGACACACGCGGACGGAGGAGAATGAACGCTCCGGCGAGCTCGAGGACACCGACGGCTGAGAGGGAGAGAAAACAGGGTTGGGGTTTTGGGGTTTCACCGGGAGAGAGAGAAGTGATGGGGTTTGGGATATTTGGGTGAGAGAAAATAACAGAGAGACAAAGAATTTGGGGGTTTTGTTTTTGCCAGGAACCACA
This sequence comes from Beta lomatogona, assembly GCA_947646795.1. NCBI lineage: Eukaryota > Viridiplantae > Streptophyta > Magnoliopsida > Caryophyllales > Amaranthaceae > Beta > Beta lomatogona. The sequence goes on from CANSNZ010000996.1 coordinate 3,274,110, forward strand.
GCAATAGCTTGGCCTATTGATGCGGTAAAAAACCACAGCAATAGGTTAACTACCTATTGCTGTGCCCTTAATTGCTGCACGGCCAAAACCGCCGCAATAGGCTACTTAATGATCGCAACAATAAGCATTTATTCTACTATTGATCATATGATTAAATGAAATTACTCGTATAAACGAATTAGGTTTCTTTTATGGTTAAACGGGATTACTCGTATGACAAAACGAGGTAACTCCAAATAAAAAAAAGGGCTACTCATTATATTTTTAAGGTTGCGCATAACAATAAAATGGGGTTACTCTTATAAACAAATGAGGTTACATTTATAAGCAAAATGAGAAACTAATCAATTTACTCTTATAAATGAATGGGTTACTCGTTTGAATAAATGCGATTACTTTTGTGAATAATTGGGTTATTCTCATGATTAAATTAGGTTACGCGTATAAATAAATGAGGTTACTAGCATGAATAAATGGGGTTACTCATAAAATTAAACGAGGTTACTCATAAAATTTAAAGAGGTTAATTGTATGACTAAACGAGAAAATGAGTAACTAACCAATTTACTCTTATGAATGAATGAGTTTATTTGTTTAAATAAATGCGGTTACGTTGGGAACAATCAGGGTTACTCATATAAATAAATGAGGTTACTAGTAGAATAAATAAGCTTACTAGTATGGATGAATAAGGCTACTCATAAGATTAAATGAGGTTAATTACTCATAAGATTAAAATGAGGTTACTGATAGATTAAATGACATTACTTGTAAGACTAAACGAGAATATGATAAGCTAATCAATTTACTCTTATGATATATGGGGTTACTCGTTTGAATAGCGGTTACTTTCATGAACAATTGGTGTTGCTCGTATTATATTAAATAAGTTGTATAAATAAATGAGGTTACTAATATGAATAAATGGGTTACTCGTAAGATTGAACGAAATTACTCATAGATTAAACGACATTGTTTGTATGACTAAACGAGGTTACTCATATGATTTAAACGAGGTTACTCATATAATATTTTAAAAGTTACTTTTATAAAAATAATGGAGTTACTTTTATAACAAAAGAGGATATTAGTCAATTTACTATTATGAACAAATGGGGTTACTCATATGAATAAATGAGGTTACTTTTGTGAACAATTTGGTTTACTCATATGATTAAATGGGGTCGTCATATGATTAAACAAGGTTACTCGTATGAACGAATTACGTTCCTTATATAAATATGGATTTTATGATTAAACGAGGTTAATTACTTGTAAGACTAAATAAGTTTACTTGTATGATTGAATGAGGTTATTCATATGATTAAATGAAGTTGCTCGTATGATCAAATTAACACAAATATTACGATCAAAATCTATGTGTCGCAGAGCATTCTTCCATCAATAATTTATGCGAGTTCAAGATACATTTCACTCCTTATCTCTATTATAAAAGAGTATGTTTGGAATCCACTTAATATACTTAAAGTGCACTTTTTTTGTATTTTAACATTTAATGTTAATAATTATTACTATTGCACATGTTATCTATACAAATATATTAAAAGGCGTGCTTAACAACGTCTATGCGCCACGTGGCACCCTCCTTGGCCACCAGAATTTTGCCACGTGTCTATTAACCAAGAAAGTCAAGTGGTCATTATTTAAAAAATATATATGCTGAAGCATGGGCTCGAACTCCTGACCTTATGTAAGGATTCCCAAAGAATCACCATCTGATCTAACGTCTTTCAGTGATCCATGTTTCCACAAAATTACAGATATGTGTTGTAGTTAGTTAATGTTATTAAACATAGCCCTTGCATCCTTAAAGATAAATAAATTTGCATGTTCATTAAAATTAATTATGTATGCGTGATACCATTTGAAGAGCAGTGTTGACTACTACAGTACTACCCTTATATTTACAGTAATACTATAAACGAAATTTGATCATAAGTCTGTATTAAATATGGGCCTAGGCCGCATCCACGTCTAATATATTAAAAAGCGTTCCTAAGAACGTACATGTGCCACGTGTCAGCATCCCTCATTCAGTAACATTCTATCCACGTCTTTATCATATAGTAAAAAAAAAAAAAGAAGCATTGTTAACGTGAACATTCGAACCCACAACCTCAAGTATGAAAGAAAGAGATCCAACTATCACTCCACCATACTATTATTGTTTATTTAATCAAAATTAATGATGATATATGAAAAAAAAACTTTTGAAATCCATATAATGAATGACATGACTTTTTTAAATGAGTATGAGATGACTTATTTAACTACTACTAAATTGTAGCACAGAAAAACCCCGGGCCATCACCCGGGCCTAAACACTAGATATAACTTTAAAAGACGTACTTATTTTAATCTAGTCATATATTGATGAGGTTATTTTAGATCTAAGATACTCGCTCTATCACTTATTAGATTTCTCATTTCTAATTTGGGCGCTATTCATAGGTAAAGAAAATCCTAAATAAAGTTCCAATATATACGAAAAAACATAGTTATGTGAGGTGTTATTTGATTTGTCTCATTGTGTATATTAAAAAAAAAACTTTTAAAATTCTAATAATATATAATTATAAAAATTAATGATTCAAAATATGCATTAGAGAAATGAAAAATAATATAGTAAAGAACGCAGGAAGTATAAGATTAATTGACAATTGTCCAATCTTATAGAGTGCTGAGGACCACGGGTAGGGGTGTAAGTGGATTGGACTGGATTGGACTTTGCCAAATCCAAATCCAGTCCAAAGTTTTTTGTACTCGAGAAATTGAGTCCAAATCCAATCCAGTCCAGTCCGATTATTATATAATATATTAATTTTTTTCCTGATTTAGGTTTATAATGTTTTCTAATAATTGAATCATTGAAATTTGAAAAATTGGATTCATTACATCCATTCCATAAAGTAAGTTACATACATCTTTAAATTCTAATAAAAATGCTAATTGCAAAATACAAAAGGCGTCAAAAGGGTTAAAGTAATTTTGCCTTTTAACTTTTCACTTTGGAGTTTTGGAGGGTAAGTGAAAAGTCTTGATGCTAGGTAAAAAAAATTTAGAGCGCAAATGTTAAAAAAGTCTAAAATTTCAAGAAAAAAGTCATACAAATATTTATTTTCATAATATTTTTTTTAATTGGATTGGACTTATTGGACTCCAAAGGGGTGAGTCCAGATTCAGTCCGAAAATATTTGGACTCGAAAATTTGAGTCCGAATTGAGTCAAGTCCGACAAATTTAGACTGGACTTTATTCTGGACTTTTCGCAGTCTACTTACAGCCCTAACCTCGGGGTATGACTATAGCTTTTGTTATCTTCAGTCTTCACCACGTGAGTCGTGTAGAAAACTAGAAATCGTGTCATATACGAAAATGTCACACTTACAGTTCATGCAAGTGTATTCAAAGTCACGGGGATAACCGGATAAGCATGACGTTAGAGGCCTAGATTCGCGATTTTCTTTAATTCTTTTTGAGTAATTTTGACACCCCAATAATAAGTGAGGAAGTACTAGCCCATATGTACCATATCTCATACTTAATCTATATATTTTTTTTTGACAACGAGAAAACATACACAACTAAAACAAATTAACAAGAAAGAAACGGAAAACTAGAACTGCGACACAGTATTGCTAACGCATGAGCTGGAGTCACATCGTTCCTGTTAGCTTTTGTATAAGTCAATGCATTCTTTTGATTGTTAAAACTTTTAATTATTGATTAGTAAAATTTATAAGAAAATTGATAGTTTTGAAAATATATTTTAAAACTGAAGTATATGCATCTCCTTTTTTCTTTCCCACATCGGTTTGGATCCCTAGGGTATCAAGGGGGTCACATGAGGGGGGATTTTTCTCCCCCACACTCGCCCATTCAATTTCCGAAAGGAAATTAAATAAGTGCTTTTCGATTAATCGGCCAAAATAAAGTTACAGTCGAGTTACTACGTTCCTCTGTCAGAGAAATTCATGCACAAGAGTCAGGTTACTCAGAAGGTCAATTTATCCAACAATATGATACTCCCTCTGTATTTTTATCTTACCTTTGACTGTGCGAATTTGCCAATACACTTCTTTGAAATTAAATATCTTTCACTACATATTAGTATAAATTATAACGATTGAATATTAACAAAGTACTCATTGGGACGAATTAATTAAGACCCACATGACTATATTTTTTTCTTATATATTGAAAAGAATCCAGAGGATTTCTCAATTTGTGAATAATGTCAAGATTCTAAGTGGGTAAAATATAAAAATACAAGGGAGTACTATGATAGCATTTGTATTTATATATTAACAGTGAAATGCAATCAAAGTTAGTTTTTACTTTTTAGATAATGAAAAATATTCAATGTTGTCTATAGGAGGTAATACTTCTTTTATTTCTTTTTAAGAGTTACCAAACACTTCGACAATGCAATTTTAAGAGGATATTAGACAATCAGAGAGATGAATATTCCGATTAAATCTTATTATGTAATAACTCAATCACTCATCTTTAAGGTATTAGTAAATTATGCGTCCACAAACTAGTGGCGGATCTTGATGAACTAAACAATTATGAGGGCCAACTATCAAACTATCAACCTTTAGTTTAAAAGTTGAAACTTTGTTCATTATGATACAAGTTATATATATAAATATAACAAATTAAAACTAATGTAATGTGCCACAAAAAAAAAAAAAAAAAAAAACTTTAGAGCGAGGCACCTATCAACCCCAACTACGATCCTCCCTTGGTCCATAGCCAATTTATACTCCTCGAATTAGGCGCCACATGATATACGCATTGCTGGCAAATTGTGAGGACTGCATGCAATATTTGTATCTTCTCGTTGTTGGCATGGTTTCCTATTAGTATATAATATCAACTACATATATAGCAAGGAAGAAAAGTAGAAAACCACAACCTTATTCAGAGTTCTTACAAATTAAAAAAAAATTGGAAAATGAATCAAAATGAAAGAGAGGAAGATATATATGTCAAAGAAGAAGAAGTTCAAAAAAAAATTCAATGCCTTCCAGTAGTTACTCTAAGGGGCACGCCATTTCAAATGATCAAGTATCAAGACTCCTGGTATGCCGGTATTACTGGTTTATTTAGAAATGTGCTTACCTTTCAAAAACATTTTGTTGCTCAAGACACTGATATCATCATAACCAGCATGCCTAAAACTGGCTCAACTTGGTTGAAATCTCTGCTCTTTGCAACTGTTAACCGCGCAAATCATATAATTGACCAAAGCCCTTTACTCACCTATCATCCACAAGAGCTTGTTTGTGCCTTAGAAAGTGATGTCTATAGCCAAGCCTTTGAATATCCTCGGCCGCACCACCTTAAAGAGCTTCAACCACCTAGGCTTCTTAGCACTCATCTTCCTTACAATTCCCTTCCTGATTCAATCAAGACTTCCGAGTGTCGGATTTTGTACATCTGTCGAAACCCTTTGGACACACTTGTGTCACTGTATTTCTTCTCCTTAGAGTTTATGAAGAAGTTTTTGAAGGAAGAAGAGTTTGTGACCCCTCGTTTAGAAGATTTTTTTGAGGATTTCTGTGATGGGAAAGTCATGTTTGGGCCTTTCTTTGAGCATGTTATTGGGTTTTGGAACGTGAGTTTAGAGAGACCAGACAAGGTGTTGTTTCTTCAGTATGAGGATTTGAAAGAGGATCCTACAACTCATTTAAAGAGGTTGGCGGAATTTATAGGTAGGCCATTTTCTCCTCAAGAAGAAAGTGAAGGTGTTATAAAACAAATTATAGAGTTGTGCAGTATCAAGAATATGAAAGAGGTTAATAAGAGTGGGGTAATCAACAAGTTCTTTGAGAAGAAGAGTTACTTTAGGAAAGGTGAGGTTGGAGATTGGACCAATTATTTTTCACCTGTCATGGTGGAGAGGATGAATAAACTCATGGAAGAAAAACTAGAGGGAACTGGTTTATCCTTCAAATTGCTCCCTAATTAATGCTTTTTGAGAAACGCCAAATCTCCAACAGTTATGCATGAAAAACGCATATATATGTGATAATGTTATAAATAAATTGAGTTATATTTCGATAATCAATAAATTTTGTATTGTAGTTCTTTAATGTTGTATATATAAACCCTATTGTTATACTTTGAAGAGAAGATGATGTATTTTTTTTCAGTAAGATAAATTTGAAGTTATCTGCAAGTAGGGGAATTTAGGGATCCCTTTTATAAGAGGTGAGACTTTATCCCAAGACATTTGGGATCGGAGATAATGCCAACACCACTAGGTTATCATACATTGCTCTAGAGAAAATGTTTTGTATATAAGTATCTATATCTTATATGTTTATTAAGGCATGTATTAAAGTATAAACTAGTATTTGGTATCGAGCGTTGCTCTTGGTGGTATTTTTTTCCGAACTTAATATGCATTATTTTCCATTTGCATTAAAATATAATAAAGAAAAATCAACAATTAAAAGATACAAATATAATAATGTTGATATTTAAAGCATGATTAAAAGTTGGTTGAGATGGAAATTGTGTTATGTATAATAGCAACATGTCACGGGTTCAAATCTTGTTGCAAGCCAATTTATTTTTGTTAATTAGTTGACATGACATATGTACACTTTGAACAATTCTAGTGGAGTAAGAGAGGTGCCACGCGGCGTGTATGCGTTGTCAGGCACGCTTTTTAATATATTAGTATAGATAGATGAATGTTTTATATCAATTTATGAAGTACTGTATATAGTTTACAAATGTTGTAATTGTCTAATAATGATTAATAAGGTCTTATAAATTTAGATAAGTAAAGATAAGTTGAAAAGAACAGACCCTACGTGTCAAATAAGAGTTCAAATCTTCTGAAACTGATTGAGTACTATTTAACTAGCCTTAAGATATTTCCAATTAATTGACAATTGAGCGTTTTACCACGTTTTTCGGGGACTCTAAAAGAAGGTCCATAACACAAGCTATGAGAAAGTCAATGGAAGAAAAAGAAGTGAAAGGTTCACGATAGGTATGTGAACAGACAATTCATCCAGGATGAGGATCTATAACTATATGCATGCAATGCTTGAGAAAGCATATAAAATTCTGCATAAAAATACAGTAACAATTATTGGAAGGGAGAAATAAGAAGGTTATGAAAAGAGAAAAGGAAGAATCGATAATTTGTTTAGGCGTTCTGTATTTTTTCAATTAAAAATTGTAAAATTGTGTGTAATAGTTAATCACGGAGAGGGGGTTGTGCCAAATAAGATTAATCAAAACAGGTTTTTTTTTCGTAGGGAAAGACCTAATAAAGAAGTTTTTAGAGGGAAATACCAAATATGATAATTCAGTTGGCAACTTAAGACCATTTTATGAATTTATTACAGCAAATAAGTCAACATTTCCGGTGTAGACCTTACATTTCCCTCCAATTTCTCACTTTCTTTGTCGTTTTCGACACAACCTCCCTTCCGGTACTGAATATAAAACCCAATTTTGTTCAATTCCTCTTCCTCATCATTGAAGCAATTCCTCACCATTGAAGCAATTGTTTGAAGCTTTGAGCTTGAAAAACGAGACTCAATCAAAATGCGTCCGATAAACACAATCGCCACCAAAATGTTGACTTCTTTAACGAAAATTCTTAAAGTGATCTTAAGTTATCTACTGAAGTAAGATCATCCGGTATTTCCCTCCAAAAAGAATGTTATTAGGTCTTTTCCCATAAAAGACCTATTACTAGCAGAAAAATGTTGATATGCGTCCATTGATTTGTGTCGAACGTCAAAGAACCGTCGCAGGTGCTCAGATGCAGTTTATTTGCGTCATTTTAGTTGAGGATCCGGTGCAAATAAACGATTTTCGTCGGTTAAAGTCAACAGTACTTGACGTAAATGATATAACTCCCACAAAGGTTTATGAATGGTTTGCGTCGGTGCCCTATAGTCAACCGACGCAATTGGTTCCCCTCATATAAAGCGAACTCCCAAATCATTTTATACCCAAACCCTATTCCCCGCCACTGCTCTGTTCTTTCTCCTCAACTCCCCACCTTTTCATCCAAACCCATCTATCTATCTCTCTCTCTATTCTCGCACTCGGACCACCTTCTCTCTCTTTCTCAAGTTCCGTCACTCGCCACTACGGCATTGGCATCGCACCATCCACCGCCCACCGGCGCTGAAGTTTTTCTTTTTCTCAAGTCCCCTAACCACTGCTCAAGACCACCAACTCTCTCTCTCTCTCTTCTCGCACTCGGACCACCATTTCTCAAGATCGTTCCCTCTTCCTTCGTCAATAGTCAACAACCATGGATCTATAGTTCAACAAACAGTGTTTAGTTAGATCTCGAATTAAGGTTCTAGAGTTTAGTTTTAATTTTACAATTTTTTGACATATTTACTCAATACAATCGAGGTAAGTTCATATATTTTATACTAGTCTTCTTTGCACGCGATGCGTGCGTGGATTATTTTGGTGGTTATCATTAAATTTCATTTAAGTGTAATTTTGAAGAATGTAATTTACAATCATCATTAGTTCTAATTGAATATCGTTTGGTGTAAATACAAAATATAAAAATTACTTGATGAAGAAGTTGTTTTCTTGGTATTTTTATTACTTGTTAATGGATGTTGGTATTATTATTGCATTTTAAAGTTTAGGGAAAATTAAAATTTTTGTCTTTGATTTTGTAATTGATTTGAACACTGCTTTACTTATTTTAATTTGTTCTTCAATCATAATTTTTTTCTTTCACTACACATATTTTTATGAAAGTTTATTTTAGGTATTTTGAACTTCTTTTGATATACATATTTTAAATTAGGAAGGACTATGATTGAGGAAAATTTCAAAATCTTAATAGGTAAGTATTTTTATTGGATGAAGGGTTAAAAAGTCTTTTCAAAGGGGGACACCATAGCTCCTCCTTTGGATTATATAATAGAGATATTTTCAATTTCAATTGTTGATTTGTCATTTGCAGATGATGGATGATCAAGAACTGGGATTCTTTGCCAATTTCCTCAGCGTCTTTCGTCCTTGTAGATGCCGGTTGGATTTTTTTTCTTATTCTAGTTTAGATTTTGTTTTCATTTGTTTTTGGAAGTTTCTAAAGTTTGCTAAGTTAATTACATTTGAATGCTGTAAATTGATGATAATGTTGTTTTATTTTGATATTTTTATGATTTAGAAATATAGGGGATTCTTGCTTTTTTTTCTCTGATGCTGTAAATTGATGACATTGGTTTGGAATTTTTGCAATACAATTTGTACTATTGCTCCAATATTTGACTGCATATTTTATTTGATTCGAAGTGAGTTTCGATGGGTGTAAGTAACACTCGATAATTTTGCTTCTAGTTTCTCGCAAATATTTCCCCATAACTAATATTTTCTTTTAATTAAGGATTTTGATTTTTATAATTTATTTGGGAGCCGAAATATTTTTATTATTTGATGTGCTTATTATGTGAATTATATTTATATTATAATATAATTTGTTAATATTATTTTTCTTTATTAATTATTTTATAAGTTTAGGCGCGATTTAGGAATTTATCATTTTATCGCTTAACAAACCTTTTATCACTTGGATTGTTAATAAAAAGGGGCCGAAATTTATGTTGGGCTTGGGCTTTATGGCAGCCGGCCATATGGTGAAGAATGGAAGAGTTTTCTTCTTTTTATGGTTGTCTTTTCATTTTCTTTAACTCCCATAATCTCCATCATTAAACCACAATTTAAACTCTCTTAATCACCCCCTTAAATTACCAAAATTCTGATTAAATCTCATAAAATATTTGCTGCCATTTCCTCCATTTAACACGGCCATTTCAAGTTTCTCTCTAATTTTTCTACTTCTCAATTGCTCTTACCAAATTGATTTTGATATTTTCTATTTTCTTATACTGGCACTCATTTGTGGTACTTTGGGGTAGTAGAAGAAGGCTTGGACCGCACGCATATTCTTGAATCTCATTAGACTCACCTCTCCTCCCTACGTTCCAGGTAACTACTCCCTCTGTCCCAGAATACTCTTTACACTTTCCTTTTTCATATGTCCCTAAATACTCTTTACACTTCTATTTTTGGATATGACCCACCCACTATTATTTTAACTTTTCTACCTTTTAACAATTGGCTCACACTCTCTTTCCACCAAATAAAATAATACCATACCTACTACCTATCAACTCTAACCATAACCCATATTCTCTCTCCTTAAAATAAAATAATATTACTTTTACTAGCTACTAACTCCTATCACATCTACTTTTCAAACAAATAACAATTGAAAACCAAACAACAGCTTATCATCTAAAACTACGTGCTTTGATAAGTGTCAAGAGTATTCTGGGACGGAGGGAGTAGTAGTTATCTTAGAAGCTAGAGATTAGAGTAATTTCCATACTAGATTAGTTCGTTAAAAAAATTGTTTGAAATATATTTTTACATGAAATTAATGAATAAAAATTATGTAAATGTTCATTGTATGTGCCGTGTATATTCTGTCACGGAGCACTATGAGTGTTGAGGAGTATAGTTGAAGTAGATAAGCGGTGGAGTCTTTGTTCGTACAAAGTTTGTATGGCTACACGGGTTTTGGATGGGATCAATTCCGGAGTTAAGTTGAAGGGAAAGGTTTTATCTCGACGAGCTCTGCAGGCAGAAACAAGAGAAGTTCCTATATACGTCACGAGGGCACTGCGAGTGTTCGGGAGTACACCGACAAGTTCACCGAGTGTCTAGGTTTGCTATCGCTTGTTGTACCTGCCGAAGGCGGCGTCTAAAAAGGTACATCAAGAAAATGGAACCTAGAGTGAGGACCCATGTCCTGAGTTCGGGTGCTTCGACTTTTCGGAGAGCTTATGAGATTGCCTTGAGCATTCATGCCTCTTTTAAGGAGGAATATTCTGCGAAGGTGGTTGCTGCAAAGAAACCTGCGGCTATTTATGTTCAGATTCCGGCTAAGATGCCGAGGTATGAGCCGTCTGCTCGAGGAGGTTATCAACAGGGTTCCTGGTCTGGGTGTCACTCGAGCTTTAATCCGAGCAAGTGCTGAATGTGTGGTAAGGCTACTCATCCGGGGAAGAAATGTGACCGGTCGACTATAATGCTTTTATTGCAAGGAAGTGGGGCACAAGTCTTTCCGGTGTCCTAAGAATGCTAATGATCCGTCTTCTTCTGCTTTGGTCCTGCTAAGCTAGCCGATTCTTTTGCTCCTCCGAAAAAACAGGATCTACGTGATGACGCAAGTTAAAGCCCACGTTCATCCATATGTTATCACATGTACTTTTCTTGTAAATAATACTCCTACTTATGTTCTCTTCGATATTGGTGCTACGGTATCTTTTGTGGATATTTCCTTCATTTGAAAGGCTAATCTCACCTCCAGATCCCCTATTAAGACCCTAATATCTCTTTTGTCTGGTGATCTCATTTTGATTTTAAAGACATGTATGTCTGTCAACATTTTGGGTTCTGAGTTGCCAGCTGATCTTAAGGAATTTGCTATGTCGGAATTCGACGTCATCCTCGGAATAGATTGGTTATCGAAGTATCATGCCTGCATTCAATGCCGTGATAAGAAGATAGTGTTCCGTTTAAGGTGTATACTAATCATAAAAGCCTGAAGTACATCTTCACTCAGCTTGATCTTAATATGAGGCGGAGAAGGTGGCTTGAATTGATCAAGGACTACGATCTGACCCTGGATTACCAAGAAGGTAAGGCAAATAAAGTGTCGGATGCTCTGAGTCGCAAGATTAAGTATTCTTTAAACGCCGCTATGATAGTTCCTCGTGAATTGTGCGAATAATTTTGCAAGCTTGATATAGAGATTGTTCCCCAGGGTTATGTGCCTGCGACGTTGGGTTCTATGAGTGCTGAGCCCGAGTTGTTTTAGGAATTAAGAAGCAAGCAAAGGGGTGATCCAAAGCTAGAGAAGATTCGTGAAGCAAAGATGCGAGGTCGCGCAGGGAATTTTGAGATTTGTGCTTATGGACTTATGGTAGCTTGAGGTTTTTGGGTCGTTGATGTGTGCCCAATGATGGTGAGCTTAAGAGAAAGATTCTCGAGGAGGCTCATAATACTCTTTATTCAATTCATCCTGGTGGCGACATGCTTTATAAGGATCTGAAGGTTAACTTTTGGTGGCCTGGTATGAAGAAGGAGATTGCCGAGTTTGTAGCTGGGTGTTTGGTTTGTCAGAAAGTGAAGATTGAGCATCAAAGGCCTGGTGGTTTTGTTGCAACCTATGCCGGCCTAATCCTGCATGGAAATTTGACTCTATCTCGATGGATTTCGTGATGGGTTTGCCAAGGGCTGCTGGTGGGAAGAATATTGTGTGGGTGATTGTGGAGTGATTGACCAAAGTTGGGCGTTTTATTGCGATGAAGAACACTTGGTCTATGAAAGAGTTGGCCGAAGCCTATGCTAATGAGATTATTCGTCTTCATGGGGTTCCAAAAGACATCGTGTCTAATCGTGATCCGAGATTTCTATCTTATGTCTAGACTGCTTTGCAAGAGGCCTTTGGTTCGAAGTTGAAGCTTAGTACTGCATTTCATGTTGCGACCGATGGTCAAACTGAGAGAATTATTCATACCTTAGAAGATATGCTTCGTGCTTATGCTTTTGGAATTTCAACAGTCTTAGTCAAGTCACTTAGTTTGGTGGAGTTTTCTTATAACAACGGCTATTAAGCTAGTATTCAAATGGCTCCGTATGAGGTTCTTTATAGTCCTATTTGTTGGAGCGACACGGTGACTCATTGATTTTGGGCCGGAGTTAATTCGGATAATGTTGAGCGGGTGAAAGTAATTCAAGCTAAGATGAAGGCTGCTCGAGATAGGCATAAATCGTATGTAGATTTGCGCCGGAAACCTATTTCCTTTGAGTTGGGACACAAGGTGCTTCTAAAGGTTTCTCCTATGAAGGGAGTGATGTGATTCGGTCAAAGGGGCAAATTGAGTCCGAAGTATGTGGGTCCCTATTCTTCAAAGAATTGGGGAGGGCGCGTATCGTTTGGCTTTGCCACCGAGGTCGTCGAAGGTTCATGATGTATTCCATGTATCGCAGTTGCATAGGTATCGTAGTCATCCTTCGCATATGATTCTTGTCGAGTCGGTTTCAGTAGAGCCGAATTTGACATTTGAGGAGCGACTAGTTTGTATTTTGGACCGTCATAATCGTGCTCTAAGAAGGAAGGTGATTAATTCCCTTGGTTAAAGTACTTTGGAGAAGTCAGAAGTACGAAGAAGCTACATGGGAAACTGAAGAGTCGGTGCGACTTAAATATCCGGAATTATTAATTTCAGGTTTTCGTTATGTGTTTATTTTATTTGTTTGGTGTTTTCAAAGTTTTGAGGACGAAACTTTATTTAAGGAGGGCAGATTGTAACACTCCATAATTTTGCTCCTAGTTTTTTGCAAATATTTTCGTAAAACTAATATTTTCTTTTAATTAATGATTTCGATTTTTATAATTAATCTGGGAGCCGAAATATTTTTATTATTTGATGTGCTTATTATGTGAATTATATTTATATTTATAATATAATTTATTAACATCATTTTTCGTTATTAATTATTTTTTAATTTTAGGCGCGATTTAGGAATTTATTGTTTTATCGCTTAACGGACCTTTTATCACTTGGATTGTTGATTAAAAGGGGCCGAAATTTATGTTGGGCTTGAGGTTTATGGCAGCAGGCCATATCGTGAAGAATGGAAGAGTTTTCTTCCTTTGATGGTTGTCTTTTCATTTTCTTTAACTCCCATAACCTCCATCATTAAACCAACATTTAAACCCTCTTAATCATCCCCCTTAAATCACCAAAATTCCGATTAAAACTCAGAAAATATTTGCTGCCATTTCCTCCATTTGAAACGGCCATTTTTAAGTTTCTCTCTACTACTTCTCAATTGTTCTCACCAAATTGTTTTTGAAATTTTCTATTTCTTTCACTTTCACAATTATCGTTCGTGGTACTTTGGGGTAGTAGAAGAAGGCTTAGACTGCACGCATATTCTTGAATCTCATTAGACTCAGCTTTCCTCCCGATGTTTCAAGTAACTAGTAGTTATCTTAGTACGCTAGAGATTAGAGTAATTTCGGTAGTAGATTAATTCGTTAGGATAATTGTTTTAAATATATTTTTACATGAAATTATTGAAGAAAATTTATCTAAATGTTCATTATATGTGCCGTGTATATATTATGTGTAGTAGGATAATTTTTACTTGAGTTTTCCTATTTAAATAATTAAATCAGTTATTTCTGTCTTAATGGATTATTTATTAAATAATTAGTGTATGAGTTTGATAATTATCAAAAGTAATTTTTCTGAGGCATATTATGTGTGTAGTATCTGTGTTATGTCTTAAAATAATTCTTTCTTACTTTTTGCGTGTTTAATTAATTAAATTATGTATTTTTGCATTAAATAATTCGTGATTATTATAAAAGAATGCCGAAAAAAGTATTTTTATGCATAACTAGATGAAACATAAGTTTATGTATGTTGGGTGAAAATTTGGTGATTTTTGTGAGATTGTTTTAAATTTTAAGTATTTTATTTACTTTATTGGGTAATCTGGAAATTCCTGTTAAAAATAACTTTTGAGGTCCGAAAATTAGAAATAAATTTTTGACAGTGAAGTGCAGCTACGAAGGTGTTTTGTTAATTTTTTTAAGAATTTATAAGGTGGTTTTAATTGTTTAGATAATTTTTATTGTGATTTTACTTAAGGATATAGTTATTTAATTAATTGTTATGAGAATAATAAATCTGGTTTAAGTGAGTCTTTTTGCATTCTTGTGATGGCAGAATGATTTATGTTGTTATTATCATGATTATTGTCATTGTTTTAAGTTTGGTTAACGTAACAAATGATTAATTATATACGTTTTATTGATTTAACGAATTTTCGGTTAATTTGGTGTTGTTTATTCAGTGGCGTCAGACGCACCGAGATGCGTTAGACACAGTCGCTTGTGCGTTAGACACACAGGATTAGCTTGGAGCACAAGCTCCTACGCGCTGAGCGCACATTGTTCTGGGCTACTACTAATTGTGCGTGTTACGTTGTAAGACTATTCGTACGTATTCGAATGTATGCATAACATGTGTAATTGCTGATGACTATCATGGTGCAGAATTTACTTATTTGATGCTTCTAATAGTTGAATAACTATTCATATGTCACTACTCGTGCTTAAAATTTGTAAAAAAGGTATGGGTTGTGGTTAAGTGATTATTGTAAGGCTTGTGAGCTTGTTTCTTTGAGAAAGTGTAGAGAAATTTTGAAGAGATATTGATATGTATCTATGATTTTGGGTGTAAGGCCGTATGGCCATCCCTTTTGATGCACATTATTGAGACGAACGATATTTTTATGATATTTGTGATTTTATTTGAGAAAAGAACATCCAGTGGGATAGAAGTAATCCCGGTGAAGAACATGCCAACTACCTAGGTTGCGGTCTAGGAGTATTACCTGGGTTAATTGTTGTCGTCCGAGAGGACATAGGGTGCTGCGTGTTCTACGCTGCATCGGGAGTTTGGCCATTCTTAGACACAGGTAGCGGGGAACGTAAGCCCATAGGCTGACCTGGAGGTTGAAACAAACCTTAGGAAGTGAGTTGCGATCCACTGACGTTCGATTTTTGACTCAAAAACTTTTTTTATCTGTGTCTTTATTTTTATCTAAGTATATTTTGAGCTGATTTATTTATTAATTCAATTTACTTCTTATTAACTATTCATTTGTGTTACTTATAAGGGGCCGTTTGGTTTTGTTAGAGGAAAGGGAAAGGGCTAGAGAAAGGGTTACTAGGAGAATGGAAAGGTTTACCCTTAGATTTCATAAGTTGTTTGTTTAGAAGTATCAAAGGAAAACCCTAAAAGTTCCACCACCAAACATTATTCCTTCTACAACCACCAACACCACCCTTTCTCTTAGAATTTATCATTTCTCCGTCGTTGTCCCTTCCCCCTCCTCCGATGCCGCCGCATCCCCCTTCCCCCTCCTCCGCTGCTGCTGCTACCCCTTTCCCCGCCGCCTCTAAAGCCCAATTTCCCCTCAACTCCTTCGTTCTTTTGTGAATCCGGTGGTTATTCAGTGGTGTTTTCGTGTGATGAGTGGTGTTTTCAGTTAGTCTGGTGGTATTGTCAGGTTTTGGGATGGGGTTGCGTAAGTTGTGCGGTGGTCTTGGTGGGTTGTGGCGGTTGTTTCAGGTTCTTTGCGTTAGATTAGGATTGGCTGCGCCAGGATTTGCAGTTATTGGGCTAGGGTTTGGGGTGGCTGGGCCAGGGTTTACGGTGACTAGGGCAGCGTTTGTGGTGGCTGGGCTAGGGTTTACAGTGCAGAGGCAGTGGTTTCGAGTGGCTGTATAACACCCTTGAATTTCGAATTACTATCTAAATTAAATGATATTGAAATTCTACTAGAAAAATCGGCGAGCTTCTTACGAAAAATGGGTGCCTAAAATTTAATTTAGGACTCGCGTCCAATTATAAACCTCCTTCAATAAAACCCAGCCTCCAAATTTTCAATAATCCTTATCCAGTTCAAAAGGATCCACATCCATGCATAATTACCCGAAATTCCAAAAGTGTTATTCCACGGTTATTGCGAGAATAACCGTTTAGGATAAGCTACGTAGACTGAATCTAAGTCAAAGTAAAACTTAACTAAACTATTACAGTCCAGTCAAGTAAAGGTTTAGGTGAATTAATATTACAACCTTAAGTCTCAAAATGATAATACGTATACATAAATAGTGCAGCGGTTAAAGAACTACTATAACTTTAACTAGTAAAAGTTGGTGGAATGTTGCTCTCGGCCCACACCCCACACCCAACATGTAAGATCTTCATAACTTTGCACATATTGGGCATGTAGTATCGGCCAAACTGGCCTAGCAAGATGCATACAGTAAAGCCAAACATATATGCAGGTAGGATCATAATATATCCTACAAATTATCTTCTTTTGGATCAAAATAATAAGTAGCAAGCTTTATAAAACCTTTTCTTGTATTCCTTTCTAAATCAAATCCTTTCTTTATTTTCCTTAAAACAAATCCTTTCTTTCCTTTACCTTCACAAAGAGGGAGTTATAAAACCTATGGAATGGAACAAACTTTCCTTGCCTTTGGGCTAGCTAGGCCCTCCGGATAACTTATAGACAAATACCTCTAGTGTGCACACCCCACAAACGGCCAAACCGTAGCAGAAGATCTAAGTCCGAGGTACCGATCAACGTATCCCCCAACTATTCTGAAATGTCGAGACCATCCCGACAAGGTTCCAATTCCTTGAGAGGCCACAAGGCAATCCCAACCGTTTCAAAAACATAAAACTACCCATAAATCTTTTTCTGTAACTATTCTATAATTCAAGGTTTGAAAAAAAACTATTTGTATTAGGAGGAACATCCACCTATTCAAACCAATCAAGCCGAGAGTGTGCTATAAGTTCAAGTTTGAGTCGCATAATACAAAATTTAGTTCCATTTGTTTACAGGAACTTTGGGGTGACATTTCGTCTTGATGTTAATTTCTATCGTCACCTATTTCATTTAAGTATCCAGGTCGTCAGTTTTTATGCTCGCATTAGGACGAACTATTATTGTGGATAAGGGTGAGCCTTATGCCATTTAAAGTGGCACTCCCTTTTATTTTTTTGTTCTTGTGAGTATTGTGGTGTTAGACCCACCCACCTCCCGTGCTTTATCCATCTTTTGGCCTTGAGAATGTTTAGTGATGAACTATTTGATTCTTAAATTGCAAACTGATTGAGTTGCGTGATGGCATGCATGAATTGTAGTTGGTGTGAATTGTTAATTGAAAACCTTACATGGAATGGTTTGGTTATGTCTTGGATATGCTAGTATTGTTGACTAAGTGCTATGAATTGACTTGTTAGTGTATGATTGTGTGTTGAGGCTATAACAAGAGTTGAAACTCAAGTTATTAGCTCTCTTGGTCATGCCTATAAACCTTGTTTACGTGAGTTTAAAGTAGTCTAGCGAGCATGAGATGACTATCTACTGTAAGTTGACGTGTTCTATTGACTTTCATGAAGTATTCATAGTGTATAGCTAAAGGAAAAAGGAATTAGTCCAAGTGGGTCGGTTTCTCGTAGCAAACCTGTGACTAGTCAAAGTCAGCTCATAACATGTTAAGGGTAAACCGTTTGACCTTGGTAAAGTATTACTATTTATTTGTCAGTGTCAAGGAGTCGGTTTGAGACCATTGTAGAACAACTAGTAACTGTCATGTATCTAGTAGGGTTATGGAGTGGTGACATATGCAAGGCATAACGTCAACTCGAGTCATGTCAATGGTGGGACGTGTAGTTCCCCGTTATGTGATTTGTTTAGTAGTGATCAAGGTCTTATAACACTAAAATGGTTAGCGAGTCTAATGTAGACTGGTTTAACGACGAGAGTCTCTTCTCATTGAGTTTAATGTTAGGAGTACAAGTTGAAGTAATCTAACTCTTTGATTTAAAGCATTGCAAAGTTCTTAATTGGTAGTCACTAACCTTAAATGACAAGCTACAAGTCCCACAGTTTCTTGCACTTGTCTAATGAAATGATTGTAGTTGTGGAGTTATAGTTGTACCATGTTAATTGGTTAAGAACCTCGAGATAGATTGGTTATAACTTATAATAAGCTCTCTCCTTTGTGTCGCCCTAGGGCGTTAGACTCCCACTTAAAGTTGAACAAATTGTCGTTAATGACCCAGAGGCCATAAGGAATGGTTTAATGTGCGCAAACTCAATTTACTTAAGCCTTGTTCGAAGAATGAGACTAAGTTATTATAGTGGTCCAAGTGCGTAATTGATTAATTTGATTAACTTCTAAGTAAGTAAATGTTAAGTGTATCATGTCGCAAGTCTATGACTAGTTGTTTGGGTTGAAACTAATGAATTTAATAGAAACTAAGGAAGTATAGTGGACCATATCTATTTCATGAACCTTGAGAAGTGGGTTTAAGTTAACTCTTGATTGTTATGTTTGGAGTGTTCAGTATCGGTAGGCAAGGGTAATACCACTATTATTGTTGATGGAGTCGTTAGTTTATGTGATTTACGCATCCATGCACGACTTGGAATTTTATTTCGTGAACTATAGTGTGTGAACGGTTTGTGATGTGTTATGAATGTGTGTTAGTTTTGAGACATGGTTCTAAAAAGGAGTTTTGTATAAAGTAAGCTTTAGTTTCATGTAAATAGAGCTATCATTTTCTATATTACCTTAGTAGCTCGATTTGGCCTTGTTTGGTCAACGAGTAAGTTACCCTACCAAAGGCTATGTGAAATTGTTCAATTTGTTTGTGTAGTGTGTGAAATTGATTTAAACACGTTTCAATTAAGGTTGTGGATTCGTTCTCGAATCGATCTAGAAATGGTTTTATCTACAACGATTTGAGTGAATGTTGGAAAAGTTAAGAACACGTTTTTGAAAAAGTTTTGAAAGGGGGCAAGTCTACCACGGATTGTGAGCCTTGAAGGTCTCTAAATGGAGCTTTCTACCGTGCTATGATGTGTTTTGAGTGTTACCAAGTAATAGGAGATTTGGTGTTCAATAAGGAATATTTGAAATCGTGATATGTGCTTAAAACTTGTCTGGATTTCGATCCAAGTAAAGGGAATAGTTGGATGGCCGGCCCCATGGTGGAGGTTTCAAGTCTCCATGCCTCCCACTGTCAGGACTATGAGTCAAACCAATGCCGGAGATTTTAAACTCCACCTTTGTTGTTAGGGTTATGTTTGACCCGATTGTCAGAGGTTTCAAGCCTCAACACCTAGTATCGGAAATATATGCCTTATTATTTGGATTGATTGGATCCCCGTCAATAAATTGTTTTAAAGCAATAGAGTTTAGCATGTTGTTACTTCGTGTCTAGAGAAGACTGTTGTGCGATAAGAATGATTGAGCAAAGTTTTTGCAAAACAAGAGTTCTATAAAAGGGTACTTTATTATTGGATTTCCAATAAAGAATGGTTTTGAAAGAAAGAAAATTGGTTGTGTCCGTATTCACGCGTAAGTTTATTTTAAGTACTCTTTGGATGTAAATGCGTAGTGTGCTTTGATGTGATTGTTGTGGTGTCATTGATTACATGAGAGTCATAAACTCCAAAACACGTGCCATTTGTGATATGCCTTGGTAATTGTGAGTGTTATAATAACTTCAAGTTTAAGTTCTAGACGTCGAGTTGTGAATTGTTTTACATTTTTTTTAGGCAAGTACGCCTTACCATGTAATGGTGAGTTCATATTGTATGAGTCTTTACTTATATTTCTAGAAGAGAGATAGTTCTCTTGGTTCGAGTTAGTTGTTGCTCCGCGAAAGCGTTGAGTACTGGATTTGGAAATGCTTTTATGTATTGTGATTGTAACAGGTTTACAACACCTTTTCTCATTTCGAATTGTCCATTTTACAAAGGAAACTCTGCCGGATTTTCGAGAAAATCCTATGTTATTATTTAAAGCGCTTGTGAATCATAGTGTAGTTATGAATTCAATTCCACACTCTACGACATAGTCCAATGAGTGTGACGGTAAGGGAGTTGATTCCCAAGTTTATCGGTCCATATGTGATCCTTGAAAAGATAGTTGATTGTGTTTGTAATGTATTCTATGTTTCTTAGTTATAACATCATATTAGTAACTCTTCACATGGTGATTGTTGGAGTTCTAGTTGAGACTCTAGACCAATAGATCCGTAAGACCCGTAGGGTTGAGAAATGGATAGTAAAGTTTTTGTGGTCAAACCACAACATCGAGGAACTACTCTTAAGACCGAGGATGTCACATATTTTATGTGTCGTCATCTCTTGTTCATGTTATTGTTAGTTACGAGGGCGTAACTTCCTTTTTAGAGGGGTAGATTTCGTGCCAATTGTGTGTTTGGTGCTAAAAGTTGTTATGATTTCATATATGATGTATACCTTAATGTCTAATGTATACATAATTCGTGTATGATTAGAAGCTTTATTGTAAACCTTGTAGTATGTTGCATGTTTTACTTCTTGTAGTATGAATATTTTAGTTGAAATGGTTGTATATCTACAATGGTGATCAAATGAATTGATCTATGAGGTGTTGGTTCTACTTGTTATGGTATGAATATATTAGTTGGAATGATTGTTTGGTTATAAAGGTGATCAATTGAATTGATCTATGAGAAAGTGAATTAGTTGCCGGAGATGTTCTCCGAAATGATTTGGTTGTTGAAGATGTTATCCAGAGTGATAGTCGCTGGCTAACTTATAGAGTTAATCGGCCGGTTTTCGAAACAAGAGTATAAGTTTGATCATTTGAGTAATACTTAAGTTTCGGGACGAAACTTATTTTAATGGGGGTACATTGTAACACCCCGTATTTTTTATACCTATTGACTTTAGTTTGTTAAAAAAAAAATTAAAATATTATGTTATTAAATATATATTATTTCTCACCTATTGACTTTATCTTAGAAGGAGTCAAAAACTAATTCCTAGATTTCCTAGGTTAAGTTCCCAACTACACATTATTATGTTAGTAATTATAAGAGACATGAAGTATTTATAGGAAAAAATTAAGAAAAAAAAATAAATAAAAGCAAAACAAAAGAAGAAGGAAAGCATTGCTCCATCTCCTCTAACCTACGAGCAACATTCCCTTTTTTTTTTTAAAAAAAAAACTCTTGCTTGAATACTCCATCACAGCTATAAAAGAAAAACCAAAAGAAGAGATCATCAATCACTATCACGCATCAACTTGATCCATCATCTTCATCTTCGATTTGTGGAGTTGTTTTCGAGAAAAGGGAATTTTGTTCTTGGGCTTGCGGTTCGGGTCGAGAATCGGATCAAATAAAATATTTTCGGGTCCTTTATAGAATAATTTCTTAGTCATCTACTTCCCTTAATCAAGTAAAATTCTTTGTCATGTTTTAATTTCAGTTTTGGCTTAATTTCGAATTGGGGTTTTGTTAGTTTAGGGTTCTTGAGATAAATTAGATTGGGGGTTTTGATTTAATTGTTTGGGTGTGGAACTAAAATGAATAGAGTGTTTATTTAGGTGTTTAGTAGTTAGTTTGGATTAATGAAATGTTAAGTAAACTTGTTGTTCAAAGAAATTTGTGGTGTAGTTCGTATAAATTACCTGTCAGTTTAGTAAAATGCAGTTTTAAGCTGTTTCTGGGCATTTTTAGCAAAAATATGATTTCACAAAAGTTGTTCGTATTGAAATTTTATCCAATATAGGCTCAAGAAACGCTTGATTTGGATCTCGTAGAAGTAAGTTATGTCCATTTTAAGTTTCTTTCAAAATTGATAAATTGTATAGTTAGTTTCGAGTGTTTCAAGTTTGAGTGTTTTCTTATGAATGTTGATTTAATATAAACTAAGGGAGATTTTAGTATTGTTGATATTGATTACTTTGGTAATCAAAGGTAAATGGCAGTCTAAGTAAATAAGTTATAAGAATTAGTTATACTTTTATATATAAAAAAAGGGTTGATGTTTTATAAAACTAAAGTTAATAAAAGCTCATTAACTATTTTAGCCAAATCTATTAATATATATTAAGTACATGTATGATATATTGTAGATCACGATTTCATTGGGGAGCCGTTTTCACTGAACTCAAGAGAGATACATATACACCTTTATAATCTTTTCTCGTAACAATGAAAGTTTTAGTTGAAATCTTATCTTTGTAGACTTTTCTCGTAACTATTAAAGATTTGAGTAAGGAATCTTACCTTTTAAACTATAGCAAACCAACTAGCTCAGTCAAAACGGCTCCCCAATGAAACCGGGATCTACAATATAACATACATGTACTTAATAAATATTAATAGATTTGGCTAAAATAGTTAATTAGCTTTTATTAACTTTAGTTTTATAAAACATCAACTCCTTTTTATATATATAAAAGTAAGTATAACTAATTCTTATAACTTATTTACTTAAACTGCCATTTACCTTTGATTACCAAAGTAATCAATATCAACAATACTAAAATCTCCCTTAGTTTATATTAAATCAACATTCATAAGAAAACATTCAAACTTGAAACACTCGAAACTAACTATACAATTTATCAATTTTAAAAGAAACTTAAAATGGATATAATTTCCTCCTACAAGATCCAAATCAAGCGTTTCTTGAGCCTATATTGGATAAAATTTCAATACGAACAACTTTTGTGAAATTGTATTTTTTCTTAAAATGCCAAGAAATTTCTTAAAACTGCATTTTACGAAACTGACAGGTAATTTATACGAACTACACCACAAATTTCTTTGAACAACAAGTTTACTTAACATTTCATTAATCTAAACTAACTACTAAACACCTAAATAAACATTCTATTCATTCAATTCCACACCCAAACAATTAAAATCAAAACCCCCAATTTAATTTATCTCAAAAAACCTAAACTAACAAAACCCCAATCCGAAATTAAGCCAAAAATGAAATTAAAACATGACAAAGAATCTTACTTGATTAAGGGAAGTAGATGACTAAGAAATTACTCTATAAGGACCCGAAAATATTTTCTTTGATCCGATTCTCGACCCGAACCGCAAGCCCAAGAACAAAATTCCCTTTCTTCGAAAACAACTCCACAAACCGAAGATGAAGATGATGGATCAAGTTGATGCGTGATAGTGATTGATGATCTCTTCTTTTGGTTTTTCTTTTGGAGCTTTGATGGAGTATTCAAGCAAGAGTTTTTTTAAAAAAAAAAAAAAAAAGGGAATGTTGCTCGTAGGTTAGAGGAGATGGAGCAGTACTTTCCTTCTTCTTTTGTTTTGCTTTTATTTATTTTTTTTCTATAAATACTTCATGTCTCTTATAATCACTAACGTAATAATGTGTAGTTGGAAACTTAACCTAGGAAGTCTAGGAATTAGTTTTTGACTCCTTCTAAGATAAAGTTAATAGGTGAGAAATAAAATATATTTAATAACATAATATTTTAATTTTTTTTTTCAAACTATATCAATAGGTATAAAAAATATGGGGTGTTACATGCTGACCGAGAATTTTGGTGGCTGGGCTGGGGGTTTCGGGTTAACAGTCGTAATTTCGATGGAGGGGTAGTGGTTGGGGAGGTGTTGGCGGTTGGATGGGGTTGTTGTGGGTGTTTGTAGAAGCGAGATGGGTGGTCATAGGGGGTTTCCCTTACCCTTGTTTCTAAGTGGAGGGGGGTGGGGGAATCAATGTAGAGGGATTTGGGGTAATGGAGGGGAAAAGAGGAGAAACAAAACCCCCCAACCAAACAACCCCTAAGTTTATAAAGATTTTGTTGCATGATGAGTATTAACTTGACTTGATCTTATTCATTCCTTTCTTATTAATCTATGTCTGAAACATATTCTGATTTCTTTTGTTCTCGGAGAACTACTAGTTACTCCTCACTGACTGTGGAAATATTTATTAATATCTATGCAGATGGCAATGACTGCTAGGCGTATTACTGCTTGGGTTAGTAGAGTGTGGGTTGGAGATGAGAGGAAGCTCCTCGTAATATTCTTAGTTGATGAATTTTCTGATGAGAATAGGGAGTCATATGTGATGTTAGGATTTAGGATGTTTAAACTTGTTTGGGGTTTTGGAGACTTGCATGTCTCTTAGTTTTGAATAATATAGTCATCTATGGATTTGTTATTTTCACACTTGATGGAACTTAAGTCGGTTGAGTTGTTTTGAGATTATGAAATCTTAAGTTTTGAGTTTTACTTTATATTTGTTGTTTTAGAGTAGCACTTCCTTTTACACGTTATTTCTGCTAGTGTCTTCTACTTAAGTTTAATTAGTTATTGTTTAGTAGCTTGTGAATATAAGGACGGGGTGTTACAATAGGGGTACTAGTATATTTTTTTTATTAAAAATGTTGTCCATTTGGGTTCGGTGGGGCTTAATAACAGACGCGAATCACCTTGTTTTAGGTGAAACAAAAGGTATTTGCGTCGGTTATTGGCCACCAACAGACGCAAGTGGTCAATTTATTGCGTCGGTTTGTAAACCGATGCAAATGGTTTAAGAGTAATTTGCCTCTGAAACTTTAGCGAGAACCCAAAACCGACGCAAATGGGGGACCCATAACCGAAGAAAATCGTCGTTTATGTACTAGTGTATTTCATTTGGTCTTATCTAACAAAACACCGTTAAATTAGGTATCTAAAAAAATTAAGTCATTAATGTTGATATTCGAAATTTATTTTCACATAAAGTAGTCAGTTTTTTTGTGGCTTTCTGTTTTTATTATCTATATATACTAATAAACCTTGCTTTATAAAGCCTACGTGTCACCTTGAAAATCGCGCTCATGAATTATCCCTCAAATTCGAGCTTCTCACCCTCATTTATCCTACATGGCAGTTTTATCAATTAAAACATTGTCCAACTAGGATAAATCGTCACGTGTCATTCAAATCACAATTTACATGACCGAAATTTTTTAAGGCTCCTTAAATCATGCTTATGTCAATCAATTACTATCTTAAATCATGTGCAATTTGATCACCTAAATCTCATTCATTCCTAAATTGAAAAACTTAATTTTAGGGATTGATTCAATCACCCTTAAATATGTAAATTCGTGATTTAATGAAATTATATTTTTTTTTTTGAACAAACGACTTTTATTTTGCACTTTAAATACCCTTATCATATTTGCATTGCACTACAACATCACGACTCATAAACCCTAAACACCTTCCTATATGTCAAAAGTTTAAATTTATTTGAAATGGAACATGAATATGGTTCATTTGACACACCATCTTCACCTAGAAATTTAAAGATTTGGCATTCTATTGTGGAACACTCAAATTTTTTTGATCACGAAGGTATGATACTTACAATGTTCCGTTTGGGTCATATTAAATTCTATAAAGTTTGCAAGGATGTCACAATGGGTGAAGATTTGAATTCGGATAATTGGTCTATGTCGGATAATTGATAATTGGTACATGAGTTTCAAAAAAATCTTAAACAACTCATTTCAAAGAAACATATTATTATGTAATTATTGTGTATCAATAAGACTATAATTTTCATATGCGCAATCGTTTGTTTTAAACTATGTATGCATAATTTGAGTTTTATAATTAATATAAAACAAGATTTTGTGTGAGGCACATATGGGCTAATTTCAAACTTATGTTCACTGGAACCATCTTCAAGGACCTGTTTTGGGCTGCAGCAAGGGCAACAACAGTGGTATAATTTCTTTCTTCATCTCTTTGTTTTGACTAAGTGTTAATCTAGTGTTCACAATTTTTATGCATTGATGTTTGAATGTAATTGACAGTTTGACTATGAGGTTGCCATGGAATCAATCGATTCATAGATGATGATGCCTATGAGTACCTTTGCCGACATTCCTACAAGGCACCGGGTCAGCCCATGCCTTTACAACTAACTGCAAGTCCAACATGTTGACTAACAACATATGTGAGACCTTCAATGCAGTTATAAGAGAGGTAAGAGATAAGCCAATCCTAACCCAAATGGAGTGGCTTAGAAGATACATGATGAAGAGAAATAATGAGAAATGGGAGCAGGTCCAGAAGATGGAGTATAAGAACATGCCTTATGTAAAGAAGGTTTTTGATGGCTTGGAGAAATATGCAAGATCTTGCATTTTCCAGGTGGCTAGGGGGGATGAATATGAGGTTCAATTGAGGGTAGATCAAGTGCGTGTTGACCTGCAACAGAGGAGATGCACTTGCTATCAGTGGGACCTTACTGGGATCCCATGTGTGCATGCATTTGCTTGCATCTTGGACAAGAGGGTGAACCCAGATGACTATGTCCATGAGGCATACAGTAGGGAGACCTATCTCAAATCATATGGGCCTCCATTGAAAGCCATGCCTGGGTAGAAGTACTGGCAGAGAGTTGATGTGCCTCAACCACTACCACCTCCATTCAGAGCTATGCCTGGTAGACCCAGTTTGAAGAAAAGAAAGAAAGAGGCTGGTGAAGAGGGAAGCAACAAGATTCCCAAGCATCCTAAAAGGCCAAAAAGGACACTTAATTGTGGTAATTGTGGTCAGCCAGGGCATAACAAGAAGACTTGTTCAAATGCCCCTAAGGTTCCTGTTGCTGCAAAGGGAACAGGTGGTAGGCCACCTTTGGACACAGCATGGGTAAAAGAGCAAAGGAAGAAGAAGGAGGCAGGGGTGAGAAAGGTATTCTTCTTCCCCCTATATTGTTCCTAATCTAACTTAATTGTGCAAATTCACTAACATAAACCCTATTTTGTGTAGCTAAATCCCTGTTGTGAAGGTACTTCAAGCCAACCAAATTCAACTACACAAGACCCTTCTCAACAAGCAAGCTGCTCAACCATTACTAGGGCTTCAACTCAACCACCCACAAGGCAGAAGCTGCCTACCAAGAAGAAGAAGAATGCTTAGGGTTTTAGGAGCTGTTAGTTAGGGTTTTTAGGAGCTGTGAGTTAGGGTTTATGCCTTGAACAATTTGGTTAAGTTACTTTAAGTGGTGAACAATTTACATTTGTGACATTATGTAATGAATATGCAAGGAAGTTGGCTTAGGCTTCCTGTACTTGACTTCATATGCAATGAATAGGATTTTGTTTCAAGAACTTGCTTTTTTTATTGAATATTGCATTGATCATCAAAGGAGACAAAAGTTCAAGCAACAAGTTTAATTTCATTGCAAAAAATAACATTGTTGTACAATGACAGTGCCATTACAACCACCATTAACCACCCTTAACCACAACCTTAACCACCCTTAATTCAATCTAACTTACCTAAAACAGAAATACAACAAATGCAACAATAAGAAATAGGGTACACATTCCTATTACAATCCCCTATGTGCATGAACTACCCCTACCTACACTGACCATTCCCCCTCCCCTTTGTTTCTGAACCTTCTTTAGTTCAGTTCTCAATGCCTTGCACTTGACCTTCAATGTATCATTCTCATTGAGCAAGCACCTCCTTTGTCCACACAAATCATCAACTTCATTCTTGTGTGCAATGGCTTCAGTTTGCATCAGTTTCTTGTCCAAGACCAACTGATATCACATCTCTCTACCATTCTATCTGATCATCATCAATCCACCTAAAATAACCACACCCCCTTCTATTTGTTCCTTTGTCCCACAACTTGCAAGTCATAAATTTTCGCCCTGGGTTGTTAGTGGTCCATGATTTTAGTCTAGCAGCAGGAATTCCACAGTTGCACTTTTGGTTGTGTTGAGAAGAAGTTTGAGACATTATGTGCCCATAATAATGAAGATAAATGAGAACCAGAGCAAGCATGATGACGAATAGACCATAGATGGCCCAATTTGGGCCCAATTTACCAAATAAATCAATAATTAAGAATTGCCCAAATTTTATAAAGAACCCTAAATACGAAATTGGGATGATAAATCATACCTTTAGCAGTTGCGGATTCTCCAATTTTTCCTTTGATTGAGGTCAAAATTCCCAGAAAATGGTTAACCTTAACTTGATTTAGGTTTCCATCAAAGAATTTTGGGATTTTAGAAGAATTTGGAAGCAAAGTTGGGGTTTAATTGAAGAGGAAATGAAAAATCGAGGCTCTTGGGAAAAAGGGGGGGGGGAACTAAACTTAGATCACTTATGTAGCCCCCCCTTGCCGGATTCTTCACCGGAACTGAGTCCAGGTGGTGATATTTAGCGAGTTGGCAAGTAAAAGGTGGTAAAATTGAAAAAAAAAAGGTGGTAAAGTGTAAATCGAGCTATTTATAAGGTGGTAAAAATCAAAAAATCCTTATTTTAATAAAAAAAATCTGATGGGAGTTAGGAGTTGGGAGTTGGGACCCAAAGTTAAAAATAAGTCTGCAAATGGCAGATAAGAATACAGGAGTACAAGACCCAAAGACCAAAGTTTACTCTTTTCTGGCGCTAAACATTGCTTGCGTCTGGCGCATCAAATATTTTTTTTTCGGTAAATCCTTTAAAAAAAAATTTAATTCGGGGGGTCACGTGACCCCCTGTGCCCCATATTAGCTCCGCCAATGGATTAAACTAGTTACTAAATGCATTAAAGTATGTGATTACTGGATTAATTAATTAAGCTAGTCACTAAATAGATTAAACTAATCGTGATTAAGAAAGGTCACATGCATCTTTATACTCCAATAAGGTGACTTGTTTTAGTTCCTCAATTCACAAGATGAGCTACCGATGAATACTTTACTTAGAAAACAGAGGCATAGCCTAACATTCTGAGTTTCATGACTGATTTTGAATACTTTACTTACGAAACAGAGGCATAGCTTGCAGGCTATCAATTTGGTTTCCCAAGATGAAATTCATAATGATATATATTACAATATGTTAATTAAAAAAATGTAGGAAATGCAAGCATGAGTTCAAGGAAGTCAAGTTCGTACTCATGAGGAGTGAGAGAAACAAGCTAGTGGACTACCTCGTCCGAGACAGTATGAAGCAAAATTTGTACCTAAATGTAGTTAGGGATTTACCCCTCATCCATAATGATTGTATTGAATTTATGTCGTCGGATTGTTGTAGGCCTCCAGGCCATAACTCTGGTTAATTTTTATGCTAGTATGTCGTTTCTAACCAATAAAAAAACTGAACTGAAGTTAGCTAAGTTGAACTGAACTAAACTGAAGTAAAATTGTGAGCATAAAGTAGTTGAATTGAATTGAACTGATTTGAGCTAAGCTAAGCTGAACTAAACTGAAGTAAAATTGTGAGAATAAAGTAGTTGAATTGAATTGAACTGATTTGAGCTAAGCTAAGTTGAACTAAAATGAACTGAATTGAAAAGAACCGAAACTGTCCCCAAAAAAATAGGGCCTTAGTGCCTTTTGTTTACTGTTCTTTTGTAATGCTACAAAAGATGTCTCAACGGACTTACAATAAAGCTCCAAATAAAAAAAATCCTATCTTTGGTCCCTTTCGGACAACTTTTTTGTTTGGACCCCAACTGCCCATTGAGAATCCCTTGGTAAGAAGAATGATCTTTCGGACCAAAGCACCTCTCGTAGGTCACCCATCCCAACTACACAAGTCAATGCTTGAGAGTAGAAGATATAAGAGAACTCCTACTCCCAAGCACAAATAGTTAGCGATTCACAAGGTGAGTTCCCCACCACCTCTACCAAGCACACTTGGTTCCCTTTGGCCTTTGGTACAACCTAGTATTAGGCTTAGTGTCCATTATACAAATAGACTCTAATACTTCTCATTTACCGTATTAAATCACAATCTATCTTATGCCATCAAAAATATTAATAAGTAGTAAAAAGATAAGAAAGAATCAATCCTACGAATAGATTGGAGAACTAATAACTCAAAGTTCAATCTATATCTATATATAAAACAAGGTTCATTCTTGCCACATGGCAGTTAACCAATTCATTTTGCCACGTGTCATGATTCTTGTTGCTACATGCCACGTGTCTGCATGAAGGAGTGCAAGTGAGCATCATCCTTATTTAATACTGTCAATTACAAGTTTCCATATACGATTAGTATAACTGATTGACAATAATCATAATCAATCAATGCACCAATTGTGGATTCTTTTTATGGGAGTTATTTTTTTTTATATGGAATTTATTATAATTATAATGCCCTTCATTTAGCTCTATAAATATACATGAAATGATATTCGCCATCCGGTCTTCAAAAATCAGTAAAAGAAAAAAAAAAAAAAAAGTGCCCCATTTTTCAACCATCCTGCTTTCACCATATCATTGCTTAATGCTTACACCTTTCTTCCTTTAAATTGTTTTTTATAGCAGTAATTATGTGATCATATATAAAAGATTATATATATATATTGCTTTCACCAATTTATTGCTTACTTACACCTTTCTTCTATAAACGCAAATTGGCCACAGAAAGTAAAAGCTAGGTTATTGAGGTTATCTGATGAGAATTACATGGAATCATTCAATCTTCAATATAGTTGATTGAGGGCTTGCAATAATATTAGCAATAATAATAGATTTTATTTTTACAAATGCTATTAAAGAGGTTAATCGAGACTGGCAAGAGGAAGAATGTAATTTATGTCCAATTAAGTATGATCTACATTTTCTCCATAGTAAGTCTTAATTAGTATTATTCCTTTTCTATATCAACTGCCTTTCTTAAATGAAATTTTGTCAATTATATCAATAAACTATGTCAATGATCTATATGTCTAATTTTTATGTGATTACGTCTTCATATATTTTTATATTTTGTGTGACAAAATTGACAAAAGAGACAATATCATTTCCTTTGTTTCTCTATAATGCATTACTATAAATCACATTGAATTAGTGTGACTTTTTTTTTCACACTTAATCACGAGAAATCTGATGGAGGATGATTAGTAGCAAAAATCATGGAGAATAATCCATAACACGCTAACTTTGAATAATATGATCTATATCTATATCATCTATCTATATATATAAACCTAGAAAAATTAGTTGAGTAGTCATCTATTTATGACATCAACGCCATTTGTCATCTTTAATCAACTCTCCCAATAATTCAATTGTCATGTATCGTGTGATGCTTGAGCACACTAATGTGTCGTTCCTCCATTCAATGTATAACTGTACCATACATTCATCTCCATATATATATGGAATAAGAGGAATCAATTACAATCTCCTCAATTTGGTAAGTTTTTATCCTTTACCTTCAAGCACGCCACGGTCAACCTCCTTACAATTATTAAACGGATTTTAATCTTTGCATCCAAAAAATACAAAATTTGAATCACCGTTCTACTTTGGAAGACTATTGCAGCCTGCAAGTATAAATATCGCCCATATTCCACTCCTACATTATTATCACAAAATTGATGATATATAATATGGGTAACTTTTTAGGTCATAATGGGTAACTTTATGCCCTAAATGGGTCAATTTGATCGAGATACGGGGGTTTTTGGCAATTGACCATGAAAACCACCATAGCAGCACCAATAATCGTGTACTCGGTGAGGGATCATGAAGAACAATCGACAAGATTACAAGAACAAGGGCGGACGAAGATCGGAGAGAAAGGAAACAACCGAACCAAAATAAATCTTGAATATGTAACTGTACAAGTCGAAAGATTTAAACAACATAATTTGCTTCTACGAGACCACTATGTGCTTTGAACAATGCCATGGCCGTCAAAAAAAATAGATATAACAGATGAATACATATAGATTGTAAAGTTTGACTTTGTGAATAAAAGTTACTATGTCACAAAATGAAAATATCATTATGATATACTAATGTGAGAAAGAGTGACTATATTAAAAAAAATGGTCACTATGGTAGATAGGAATCGTATAGTGTAACTTAAAATTTTAAAAGGTTACTATAAGAAAAAAGGTCACTATGTTAAATAGTTGGCGTTGGTCCACAATAATATTATTGTGGATCGGGTCCACACATGACTAAGGCCCCGTTCTTTTGAACTTATTTTGGCCGAACCGAACCGAACTTATTTTATTTTGGCTGAATTGAACTTATTTTTACTTATTTCTGCTGAACTGAACTTATTTTTACTTATTTCTGCTGAACTGAACTTATTTTGGCTGAACTGAACTTATTTTGGCTGAACTGAACTTATTTTTGCTGAACTGAACTTATTTTTGTTGAACTAAACTGTATTAACATAATATTATCAATACTTATTATTATTATTTTACTATTTTATAATAATAAATAATAAATTATAAATAATAAATAATAATAAAAATAATAAATAATAATAATAAATAACAAATAATAAATAATAATAATAAATAATAATAATAATAAATAATAAATAATAAATATTAAATAATAATAATAATAAATAATAATAAATAATAGTAATAAATAATAAATAATAATAATAATAAATAATAATAAATAATAATAAATAATAAATAATAAATAATAAATAATAATAATAATAATAATAAATAATAATAAATAATAAATAATAAATAATAAAAAATAATATTAATAATAATAATTAATAAATAAATAATAAATAATAATAATAATAATAAATAATAGTAATAAATAATAAATAATAATAATAATAATAAATAATAATAATAATAATAATAATAATAATAATAAATAATAATAAATAATAAATAATAAATAATAAATAATAAATAAATAATAAATAATAATAATAATAATAAATAATAAATAATAAATAATAAATAATAATAATAAAAAATAAAAAATAAAAAATAATAATAAAAAATAATAATAATAATAAATAATAAATAATAAATAACAAATAATAAATAATAATAAATATAAATAATAAATAATAAATAATAAATAAATAATAATAAACAAAAAATAAAAAATAATAATAATAAATAATAATAAATCAAAAATAAAAAATAATAAATAAAAAATAAAAAAATAAAAAATAAAAAATAAAAAATAATAATAATAAAAAATATTACATAATAAATAATAATAATAATAATAATAAATAATAAATAATAGATAATAAATAAATAATAATAATAATAATAATAATAAATAATAATAAATAATAAATAATAAATAATAATAATAATAAATAATTACAATAATAATAATAATAATAATAATAATAATAAGGATAATAATAAATAATAATAATAATAAGAATAATAATAAATAATAATAATAATAATAAGAATAATAATAAATAATAATAATAATAAATAATAATAAATAATAAATAATAAATAATAATTAATAATAATAATAATAATAATAATAATAATTAATAAATAATAAGTAATAAATAAAAAATAAAAAATAAAAAAATACAAAATCATCGTTATTTTAATTATAATATTAATAATAATAATAATAATAATAATTAATAAATAATAAGTAATAAATAAAAAATAAAAAATAAAAAAAATACAAAATCATCGTTATTTTAATTATAATATTAATAATAATAATAACAATAATAATAGTAATATTGAAAACAAAAATAATAATTATAACATTAGACAAGACTAAACTTATTTTGGCTGAACTGAACTTATTTTGGCTGAACTGAACTTATTTTTGCTGAACTGAACTTATTTTGGCTGAACTGAACTTATTTTTGTTGAACTGAACTTATTTTTACTTATTTTTGCTGAACTGAACTTATTTTTACTTATTTTTGCTGAACCGAACTTATTTTTCTTTGAACCGAACTTATTTTTACTTATTTTTCTGAAAATAAGTCCAAAAGAACAGGGCCTAACTCGGTGGGGAAAGTAGTGTGTGATGAAGATTATATTGTTGATAGTTTTAGTGAAGTACATGCATCATATAATTTCTTTTACATTCTTATTTTTCTATATTGTATATTTAAAATATTATTTGGTTGAATATATTTTAAATGTGTATATGTGACATTTTTGTTGAGGTGGCAAAAAGGCATACGACCCACTAACTCAACCTGAATTCGACACGAAATTAGCGGGTTGTTTAATTTTTATATTTCGGTAAAATATTAGTAAATAAGAAGTGGGCTAAAAAGATTCATGAGATTGATTTGTTTGGGTTATACATATGTTCAAGCTTGATAAACGGGTTAATAAACGGGTCGGATAAATAATCAATTAATATATAAACAAAGCAATTTTTATGTCTTATATGCACGGGTTCAAATCATATCTACATTAAACCTCCCGTGCATTTTTGCACGGGTTAAAAGCTAGTTAATAAATAAAACAATCTTCATGAGTATTATGTTTTTGGAAAAAATAAACTCCCCAAAAAGCAATTATTTCCATCAATTGAAATACCAGTTGCCGCCTCTTTTTCCATCTTCTTTATCATCTTCTTCACTATGAGTTGGGACTGAATTCTTTAATAAGAATGGTAGAGCAGAGATTTTTTGCTGTTCTATTAGTTTTATTTTTTTAATTATCTTAATTTTATTTTTTGCATTATGGCAACGAAATAATAAAACTTGTACTATGGAGTATAATTTTTAGTTTGCTTAATCACGCTGCAAGCATTATGTGCTTAATTTTATTCTTCATACGTTTGAGGGTGACAGCATTATTAATAAGCATATTGAGCTTCGCACTGAAAATTAAATTAAGCATATATTTTGAGATCCACGCCCAACTACTTGTTGATATTGTTGGCATATAATGATATAAGTTATAACTTTCAAGTTTATTGTCATTTTTTTTTTTGAAGGAAAAGTTTATTGTCATTTTCTGATTTGATATAAATATTATTTTTTGGTAAGTAAGTAAGATTAGAATCAACAAGCCCATCTACAAGAGGTGGGTAGCTATTCAAAAGCAAATTTGAATCATGCTGGTCTAAGATTAGAATCAACAAAACCAAAAAACATACAAACACAAGGGAACTAGACAGGCCTAGAACCCCTCAACTGGACATGCCCAATATTTACAAAGAATATATCCAATCTATGTCGCTCTCATGAATTTTTGCACCCATAATTTGTACAATTCTGTTCTTGACTATATACTTAATATCCTGATATAAATATAACAAATATAATAAGAGCCATTTTCTAATGTGCTTGCGACACACAATAATAGTAACTAAATATCAATTCAAATAAAATAAAAAAGATGATTGGATATATGTGGTTCATTATGTTGGAAGAGAAAGAAACGGTAGCTCACAGGAGCACCATCTCTTGTCCAGTATTTAAATTAGTTCGAAGATAAAATTGTATATGACTATCTTTTATATGACGGGTAATTCAAACAATGACGTATTGAATAATTCTTTAATTTTACTTCCTTTTAAGTACTAAACTAAAAAAAAATCTGAACTTCTATTCGTCGCCCTAAAAGATCTTAAAATCGCCCCAATAACCTTGTGAATAATTATGCCTTTAACTCCTTTTTACCATTTTACTTTACTTGAGCATTGAAATTTTACCTTCATTTGAAATCTGAATTTTACCAATTTACAATTCTCTCTAAAATCACCAACCACCAATCGCAACCTCCAACCTAACGTCATCACTCAATGCCATCATCGCCGGCAAGAATGTCTTCTTCAGACGAAGAGGTAAATTTTTTTTTTAACTATGCATACATCGCCAACGTTTGGCCAGAACGTTGGATCATTGGAACCAACGTCCGGCCAGGACGGTGGTTCCTTGATCCAACGTTTGGCTAGAACGTTGGACCCTTGGAACCACCGTCTTGGCCAAACGTTGGTTCCAATGATCCAACGTTCTGGCCAAACGTTGGATCCAAGGATTCAACGTTCTGGCCAAACGTTGGATCCATGGATTCAACGCCCTGGCCAAACGTTGAATCCTTGTATACGTTTTCCTTTTTCTGATATTTAACTTTTACAAATCAAATCGTTTTTAAAAAATTAAAATAAGATTAAACTAATATGTGTGAATATTGTGATATTTTCGTGTAATAAAAGATGATTTATTTTTTCAGGAGCCTGTCGGTGATCGGATTAATTATAACCCATATTTCGACAATAGTCCAGAATTTGAAACGCGTGATGTTGCTGCCGAGTGGTGTAGAAACATTGCCGTTGAGCTTGGGTTTTTCTTGACGATCACTAGTCACAAAAAGAAGTATCAACTTTTGGATTGTGATCGTGGCAGGAAGAAGGAACCTCGTGATTTCAGTTCGGCAATTAGAAGAAAAACAAAAAGAAAAGCATGTGGATGTGAATTTCGGTTGTTCCTAGTCCCAAAAAACGACTACGCGTATTGGGTGGTCGAGACTAGGGTTGAACATGGGTTTCATAATCACCCAATGATGTTATACCCGGAGGGCCATCGACAAATCTCTGGTCTCAGTCCCGCAGCCAAGAAGTTAGTTGGAGAACTCACTTCATCCCATGTGAAACCACGAAACATTATGAAAGCCATTGAAGGTGCATTTCCGTCTTTGAAGCCTAACATGAGGCACATCTACAATTGCAGAGACATATTGAGAAGGGAGAGATCAGAAGGCAGAAATGCAGTCCAACGGTTTCTTCAACAGGATGTTGAAAGCAAGTATCTTTTTTGGATTCAGTCGGACGAGATGGGTAGGGTGACACATACATTCATTGCACACCAGACGTCCGTGAATTTAATGCATACATATCCGCACGTGATTCACATTGATGCAACGTACAAGACAAATAAGTACTTGTATCCTTTGGTGGAGATTGTTGGAGTGACACCAACCAACAAGAATTTTCTTGTTGCATGGGCATTGTTGCAACATGAGGATGCTCAGAGTTATCGCTGGATGTTGGACAGACTGAAGAACCTCATTGGCAGTGTGGCTCTGAATGCCATTGTCACTGATCGAGATCTGGCTTTGTGCAAATATATCTCGGAGATTTTCCCACATCTGCACATCTACTTTGCACCTGGCATATCAATCATGATGTGGAGGCAAGGGTGACAAGGAAGTGTGGTGGGAAAAGAAAGATCGGAATTAGCTTCGGACGGGAAGTTGGGCTAGGGTGATGAAATACAAAACCGAGGCTGAATATGAAATAAATGTAGCCAACATGATGGAGGAGTGGGGTACAGTTGGGAATACCACATCCATTGATTTTCCTACCTACATCCGCGGGACTTGGCTTGTGCACAAAGAGAAGTTTGTGCAATGTTGGACTAACCGAGTAAGACACTTCGGTAACACAACCAACAACAGAGTCGAGAGTTCTCATTCGGCTTTGAAAGCGTGGATTGCTACTCCAACTGAGGCAATCGACACATTGTTTATGCAAGTTGATGCTTTTGTTTTAGGGCAGTTGAAAGAGATAAGAAACTCATTGGAAGCATCGCGGCGTACTCATGGGACTGAATTTGATCCGCCACCATATAGCGCCTTGAACGGTATTTGTTCTTAATATTGTTTGGAGCTAATTCAGAAAGAGCTTGGAAGAATAGCAGAGCTTGACTGGGACTGGAGTAGATGCGGATGTGTTGTTGAGACTACGCATGGTATTCCATGTGCTTGCCGTATGTTTTTCTCCTTGCAATCAGATCATCTCTTATACACTCAGGAGATTGATGCATTTTGGTGGAGACTAGCCATTGGTGATGGGACAGATTCGGCTGAGATACTATCGGAGTGCGATCAGGACCGTCTGTTCTTCGATACATTAGTAAACGAGGTACATGATAAGGATCCTGCGGTCATGAGATCTATTTCTCGGGTACTCCATTCAGAACTCCACCCCAAACGATGTTCCTTTGGGGAGCCTGATGTTAACGTGACGAGTAAGGGTCGTTCTAAGTTGAACAAGGGCATGCGACGGGAAAAAAGTGGGTGGGAGCACGTTATGGGCAAGTCTCCTAAGGGTAAAGGCAAAACTTCTGGGTCGGCTCCTGGTAATAATATATTTATTTATATACTTTTATTGTTTGTTTCGTATAATTGTACACATTTAATTAAATTGATGTATAATAACTTTGCAGGGTGGAGATTCGATATGGAAAATTTTCCATACTTTCATAAACTTCCACTAGCCATCCAACACCACGTAGAAGGTTGGCATGATGTAGTTGCCGATGGTAATTGTGGTTTTCGATGCGTAGCAGATGCTTTTTGTTCCGGCCAAGAGAATTGGGACATTGTACGCCGATCAGTATTGAGTGAGTTGCATCAAAATGGTCGTCAATTTCATTGGGTATATGGTCAGGACCTCAAAGAGGCAATTAGGCGTGTTCGATGGGAAGGTAAAGGTTGTGGGGGGGAACATTACATGGAGGCCATTGCAGACTTGTACCGCATTGCGAACCACTACATATGCACGATCTTTTTTTTCGCTCTTAATGGTCGTATTGATATGTCGACTACAGTTTTCCCACTTGATGTTGGGGGTATGAACGCTTTGCCACAAAGGGAGTTAGCCATAGCTCATCTAGGGAGTTACAAGCATTTTATTCGGCTTCAACTTCGCCGAGGTCATCCGGTCCCTACTATTCCTCAATAGTGGTTTCGAGTTGCTTCTTTAGCTGTTCGTCCTTGGGCAATTCATTATTCAGCAAGGATCGAACAGTGGGATGAGTCATCTACCTCAACAACCCCAACAACTACTTCTTAGTTTTACCTCTTGCTAGTTGTACTAATGAACTAATTGTGTTAATTTATGAACTAATTGTGTTGATTTAAGAACTAATTGTGTTAATTTGCTAACTAAATCACAATATAACTAATTAAATATGCAATTACTCATAACTAACAAGCATTAAAGTGTTATGATTTAAAAAGCATACATAAACATCGAGTTCAAATTAATAAAACCATTAGGAATAGCTAAAAGTTTTTTAACATA
Organism: Beta lomatogona; assembly: GCA_947646795.1. Lineage (NCBI taxonomy): Eukaryota > Viridiplantae > Streptophyta > Magnoliopsida > Caryophyllales > Amaranthaceae > Beta > Beta lomatogona. The sequence continues at coordinate 3,313,422 of CANSNZ010000996.1, forward strand.
AATAAAATCCGCTACTCGTTCTCTTTATTCATCTTGTGTAACACTTTGTTCCAATCCTCAATGAGTTGCTCAACATTCGCACGTGCATCATCCCATTCAGATTCGTCCCGATGTTGCATGAATGGACGAGTTGCATTTATCCACCTATTCATCCACTGTTGCATAATAAAATATTGGGTCGTTAATATATATAATTTTGGCACATTGATACAAATTATGAAATTATTAAAATACATTTACCTGCTCGGTTGCGGTACGATCTGATATGGGTCGAGCACTACTACCTCCATCATTCAACAAATAAGGATGTGAATGTCGTTGATACCAAGACAAGTAGTCAGTGGCGCAAGTCGCCGATGCAGAACCCTTCTCAAACATCTCAATGTTTACACAATTACCTGTTTGTAAACAAAATAACAATTGTAATATAATAGCAATAATAATAAACAACATATTAATATAATAACTAGCCCGATTCACAATAATAAATAATAAACAACATATTAATATAGCAATAAAAATAAACAACATATAATAATAAATATAATATTAATATTATATTAATATAATTACCTGTCGGGAACGAGAACCAGCCCGATTCACAATGGACAGCAGAAGATTTCACAGAATACTTTCCCTTGCTAGGCCTAGATGCAGACTCTGGAGCAATAATAGGAACAGGTACAGTCTGCATACGGCCTAACTGCCGCAAACATCGATCAGGCATATATGGCTCGATAACTCCCCGATAACGAATGGTGCCCCTATATAATGTTCTCCGAATAGTGTTCGGACCAATCCACCTGCAATTATTACAAAAAAAAGCGATTTTAATTAATGAAATGCAAGTAAAAAACAAATTTTTAATAATAGTACATAAATAGTCATTTACATCCTCTACTGTCAGTGTGTCTAACTGTCTCCTGATAGAACAAAGACGGTCATGAGACCTCGGCTCTGGGTATGCAGTCCAACTCTGCGCTCGTGGAGCTGCCCCACCGATAATATGCTGTGCGCGTGGCCTAAAGCATGGAAAATACTCATAAATCCATGCCTGGAGTAAAGTCAAACAACCAGTAATCCCGACTGTGGAGGTACGACTAGCCTCACCCAACTGACGATACAAGTACGCAAGTGTAGCCGACCCCCATGAGAAAGTGTGAATGATATCTGGAGACCTCGCCTCAACAATGTCAAAGGGTCTCAACCTCGATCCACTCTTATCTGGGAACAAACATCATCCTAGAATCAACCATATAATACATGTCAGCTGTTTCTCCAATGAAGCAGGTGTCTCCCCGTCTGATAGAATATCAGCAACCCCTTGTGCAGCAATAGCACCATTTTCCCAAAATGGACTCCCGAGCTCTGCAACTGTCCTACCGATCGAGTCTGCAACCAAACCCCTAAGAGCAACACTCGAAGTGGTGTCATTGACCGTGCACCCCTCAACTGGAATATGCAATATATGCCACACATCATGCATCATGATTGTCATCTCCCCAAACGGTAGGTGAAAAGAATTCGTATCAGGCTGCCACCGCTCGACAAATGCTGAAATCAAGGACGCATCAATGTGCGTGAACATAGTAAAGGGGATATGGTACATGGACGTTCTACGAAGACGATCCTGTATCGGTGGAGGCAACGCCCTAGCCCACGTCCTCAAACGTGCACAAATCCTCTCTCATGTCTGACACTTTAGGAGAATTCTATCCCCCCCTCCCAAATCTCCATAGCTACATGTCCACCAAAACTAGGGATAACAGACCCAACAATAGGCCCTCCTGCAACTGGACCTGTGACCTTCCAGCTAAGGTCATCGGCATCCTTCCCCTTCCCCTTTCGACTCTCAACAGTCGATGAACTCCCCTCGCCGCGTATAAACGGCCCACCCCTACCCTTACGGACATTCCAACGATCACCGGTTGTAGGCTCTGGAGCTGGATCTCTCTCAAATTCCCGCATAATTGCATCCTGAACATCATTATCGTAAAGAACATCAGAACCCGCCTCATATGTACCCCGGTCATCCTCCTCCCCCTCATCCATCTCCTGATGCTCCCTTGCATCGTACGATCCACCAACCCCCTCATCGTGTATCTCAAGCTGACGTCGCGGACCAGTCGGCTTCATCCGCGCCCTCCTAACAGAAGCTGAAACACCACGTGAGTGGGGATGTCGCGGACCTGAATCCTCGTTGTGTATGCGAAACCCGGGAAGTGTCTTCCCGGCAAATTGTCGAAACCCAGATGGCTATTCATCAACAAATACGTAAAAATTAAAATATAATAAATCAATATATTAACCATACAACAATAATTATTAATAATCAAAACATACTATTTATAATTTTTTACTACCTATAATAATAATTATTTATAATCAAAACATACTATTTATACTTTTCTACAACCTACAATATTAATTATTTATAATCAAAACTTACTATTTCTAATTTTCTACAACCTACAATAATAATTATAATTAAATTAAAACATACTAAATAATATTTTATGAATTATTTCTATAAAATTTTCAAAAAAAAATATCAATTACATTTCATGAATTAATAAAATAATAAATAACATTTTAAATATAAAAATATAACATAAATTAAAAAATTAATAATAACAGAAATTTAAAAGAAAAAAAAAATAAAAAGCGCTGCTTCTAAAGAAGCAACGCTTGCCCAGCCAGTTGCTTCCATGGAAGCAACTGCCAGGACAGACGTTCTGGTCCTTTTTTTTTAAAAAAAAAATTACCTGCGCCTCTTCTGCCTCTGCCGCCTCTGCTGCCGCCATCTCCGCTGCTGCCGCCGCCTCCTCTACAGCTTCTTGCCGGCGTCTTGCCTCCATAGCCCTAACGACTGCCTCCTCCGTGTGATGCTTGAGAACAATCTTCTTCCGTGGCCTTGGATTTTCTGACATTTTTTGGGTTTAGATGGTGGTGGTGGTGGTGGTGGTGGTGGTTTTTGGGTGAAGAAGGATGAGAGGGATGGTGATGAATCTGATGTGATGAAGAATGGTGAATATGAGAGAGAAAGATGGTAGGTGAAGTTAAAAGGTGGAGTAAAAACCAAAAAGTAAATTAAGGGTAGTTTGGTCCAATCATATAATGGTTAGGGCGATTTTAAGTACTTTAGGGGCAATATTTAACAATCCCCAAAAAAATCACTACATCTTAGTAAATTATAATCTGATTATTACCTCAATTTTTTTTTATATATCTTTGATAGGTTTTAAATACTAAACACATATCCCCTAATTTATGCATTGCTTGACACGTGGTGATTACGATTTAGAGGATCGATTTCACTCTGCTAGGTTTGCACCGGTTCACATAGGGTCGAATACTCGAACACATTTAAGCAGGCTAGAGTGTTGCTCGACTTCTTTGCATGTGGGGATGGGTATGACGTGAGAGAATGATGGGTGTCTTATGTTGGGTTGGCATAGCAGGTCATTGATCACCACATCGAGCCCTTGTCCTTCCTTCACTGGCCATGCAGAAGGTAATATCAGGTTGATATTTTCAGCTCATCTCCTCCTCCAGACCTCGAATCTTCCTCTTCTTCAATTGTTTTTTTTTTCAAAAAATTAAAGCGGATCGGATAATCTGAATATCCGATCCGAAAATTCAGATATTTGTTTTTTTTGGATTGGATTCGGACCACCTTTTCTCTAATCACAGATTTCGAATCAGATCAGATTATGCGATATGAGCACCTCTCACCACAACCATTTATTTGAGAAACTATAAGTCCCACGTGGGCCATATCTCATACTTAGGCCCTATTTTCTTAGGTTGAAGTGAGCTGAATTATAATAAATAGCACTGAACCGAACTGGAGTGAGCTTAAGAAAACTTAGTGCGTGTTCGGCAATGGTAGTTGTGATGGTAGCTTTTAGTTGTGATAGTAGTTGTTAGCAGTTGGTGTGTAGCTGTTAGGTGTAACATTAGCGGTATAAAATATTGATATTAGGTAAAAGAAGCTGACAAAGTAGTTGTTTACAAACAACTAGTAAAACTCAAACAAAACTTTAATATAAAATTTATACACCAATAAACACTACCCCAAAAGTTACAAATGGTCGCTTTTGGCAAACACTACTAAGGTCATGTTCGATACAAGCTTTTGAGGTAGCTTTTAGAGTTTTGACCGAGTTAAAAAAAAACTAATTAAGAAAAATAGGAGTGTATGGTTAGGTATGAGTAGCTTTTAGTGGTAAAACTAGTGTTAACTAGTAGTTGTCAAAACTTCAAAAGTTAAAATTTGTAACTTTCGGGGTAGTGTTTAGTGGTGTATAAATTTTATGTTGAAGTTTTGTTTGAGTTTTTTGGTATTTATTTATAAACATCTACGTTGACAACTTCTTTTACTGAATAACAATATTTTATACAGTTACTTTGACAGCTAACAGCTACACACCAACCACTTAGCTACCAGCATAGCAAAAAGCTACAACAACAACTATTGCCGAACATGCTCTAAAACACTACTTCTAGACTAATAGCTACTCATACCAAAAACTTATATTTTTCTTAATTAGTGTTTTGACTGAGTAGTCAAAACACTAAAAGTTACCTCATAAGCTTGAATAAAAGTGAGCTGAACTAAAGTAAACTGAACTAAGTTGAAGTCAGCCAAACTAAACTTAATTGAATTGAATTAGGGGGCTAAAAAGAACAGGGCCTTGCTCTATTGTTTTTGTACACATACAACATATTGTCTTTCTAATACATGTACGCACGTCAAAGGCGACTCAAAATATTCAATTTAGATGATTTTTTCAATTTCAGGATTTGGATCATCTTACAATCCAAGGTTGCAAGTGGTGTTTTAATCTTGATTTTATGCCCGGATTTGTTACTTACATGGAAGTATGATTGAAGCCCACTTGTTGCTGCATCAAAACGAACGTGTGAAAGCATTGACAAAATGGCATATGTGCTTGTTAAGTCCAAGTTCTATTTGGGCATGAGTTTTTTGTTTTATTTGCTTTTGTTGTTTTATTTTTAGCTTGTAATAAAGCCAAGAGATTACTCTTAAAGTATCTCTATTTGGCCAGCTATTTAGAGTGTGTTTAGCAGCCTAATGAGTTCTTTATTTGCTGTTTAGGAGATGCTTATAACAGCTCATTAAATGAGCATCATGAGGGGCTTGATTTAGGGAGTTTGTAACTCCTTTGTGGTTGTTCACCTATGGACAATTTCAAGGAGATTTTTGGTTGTCTTTTTGCTGCTCTCATTCCTTATATAGGAGAGGTAATGATATGAGAAAATCAGCTTTTGATTGAATATAAAAACAACCTTGTGTTTATAGATTATGCTTTGAGTTTGTCTCAAGTAGTTTGCTACCCTTATTGCTTTGAGTGAGTTTTGAGTGATAAGCTTAGGAGAGATTGAGTGAGTCTTATCTCTAGCCTAAAACCCCAAGCTATTGAATTAGTCCTTGTGGTTTAGCAATTATCCTTATTTTCGAGTGTTTCTTTGTCAAATTGAGTATTTTATATTCCTAAAGTTTAGAATCATCATCCAATCCTTTGGAAGGTGTTTTTAGACTTACATAACTTTCACACATGTCAACGGTCGTTAATTAATACTCCCTCCGTCCCAGAAAGATCTGAACTCTTGTTGGGACACGTAATTTAAGGTGATAAGTTGTGGTGTGGTTATTAAATGTTATTTTATTCAAAAAGTAGATGTGATAGGAGTTGGTGGGGTATTTTTTATTAGAAGAGAAAGAAAGTTGGGTAACTTTTTTTTTGAGGAGAAAATGGGGAGGGGAGATATATAAACTAGCCAAGATCAAACTCCGCCAAGGAAATAATTCCTTGGGGAAAATTATCCACATACAATTGTTCAACCCCATTTTCAGGCACTAAGCGAGCTACAGAATGCGCCACAACATTCCCTACTCTCTTTACATGCAAGCGGAAAAAAAAAAATCAAAAGTAGAGCTAATGTGACAAATATCATCTATAATAAGATCGTAGAGGGTGCGACCCTTCTTCTTCGAGCAAATAGCCGTAACCACACTAAGAGCATCAGATTCGAGTTCAACGCGTTTCATCCCAAGTTTTTGAGCTGTAAGAATCCCCAATCGCATTGCCATAGCTTCCGCAAGAGAAACTGACCAATCTGCCTGGAAGCGATTTACAGCAACAGCAACAATATTGCCCTGCTGATCACGAAGAATGGCGCCCAAACCAACACCAATCCCACCCATTAGAGCATCATCTGTGTTGATTCTGATCACACCATCACTAGGGGGATACCACGACGTTCGAGAAGGAACCACCGTAGATACGGGTTTTGCAGCAACCTTACTCACATAAACACCATAATCCTGCACCAGTTTGATAAAACCAAAAACTCCATTTGCAAGATTCTGCCAAGGTTCCTGGAACACGACAGAATTACGGTATGACCATGTAGCCCAGGCAGTTGCAGCAAGTGAGAGCATCTCATCTTTATCAAGGTGATTCAAGAGCCATTCAAATCGTTCCCTAAATGACGACGAAGGCGACATAATAATCTTATCATAAAATGGCGAGTTTATCCAAACCTGTTGCACTAGAGGGCACTCAAAAATTGCATGATTAATTGATTCCTGCTCGCCCAAACAATATTCTCACAGCCCATCAGAAATAATGTGGCGCTCTCGTAATCTTCCTTTAGTCGCAAGTGCCCCGACACACGCTCGCCACAGAAAGTGTGAGAGTTTAGGAGGACCACCAATGTTCCATATAGCTTTCCATACTTCATATGCTGCACCCCCATATCTTAAGTTCCAGTTAAGAACATGACCCAATCGACCAAGCCAATAGCCTGATTTCGTTGTATACACCCCATCCGACGTTGGCCACCAGAAACGTACATCACATGTTGGGCGAATACTTAGCGGAATATTTCGAACTACAGCAACATCTGCAGGCCTGAGGTGAGCGGTGAGAGCCTCCATATCCCAAGTACCCCTCTGAGTGTCTATGAGATCAGAGACCTTCAAATCCCCTGGGCTGCGTGTATTTGGCAGCGGAACCACAATCGAAGTATCCCCTGGCAGCCAGGCGTCCTCCCAAACATTGATGTTTGCTCCATTCCCCACCCTCCACTTCAACCCGTCCATGAGAAGAGATTTCGCTCCCCTAAAAACTTCTCCAAACATAGCTAGGATCAAAGCCACGACGAGCATTGAGAAAATCACTATTCTTAAAATACCTTGCCTGCATCACTTTGGAGGCTAAAGAGTCCGGATTAGTGAGGAGCCTCCACCCTTGCTTCGCCAAAAGAGCTTGGTTAAAAATTCTAAGATCACGAAATCCCATGCCACCAAGTTGCTTAGGAAGACATAATTTCTCCCAACTCACCCAGGATAACTTACGTTCCGTTCCTTTTGCACCCCACCAGAACCGCGAAAGCATGGAATGTATCTCGTCAATAATACCATCAGGGATACGAAACAAGCCCATCATATATGTAGGGATAGCTTGAACCACCGCCTTAATGAGTACTTCTTTGCCCGGACGAGATAGTAATTTTTCTTTCCAGCCTTGTAATTTCTTCCAAACTCTTTCTTTGATGCATGCAAAAACCGCCTTCTTTGATCTGCCTATCATAGTGCGAAGACCAAGGTACTTTTCATGTCGCTCAACTTCACGCATTGCAAGAATAGATAACAGCTCCTGGCTCCTGGTGGCGCACACATTGTTGCTGAACGTAACTTCAGATTTTTGAAAATTAATCTTTTGTCCCGATGCTCGCTCGTAAGTGCTAATAATTTCAGCAATTTTGGAGCATTCCTGAAGTGTTGCTCGAGCAAACAATATACTATCATCCGTGAAGAATAAATGTGAAATTCTCGGCCCCCCACGACTTACATGAGCACCATGGATAACAGCCTCATTTGCCGCCTTAGAAAGTAGGGTAGAAAAAGCCTCCGCGCATAGCTGGAATAAATATGGTGATATGGGATCACCTTGACGGAGACCCCGTCCAGGGATAACGTTACCCTGTATCATACCATTCCATTTAAAAGAGAAAGAAACACTGGCAAGGCACTCCATGATTCGCCGAACCCAGCTAGAAGAGAAACCCAACCTATGCATAACTTTTTCTAGAAAACACCATTCAACCCTATCGTACGCTTTGCTCATGTCTAGCTTTAATGCCATCGTAGTTTCCCGACCTTTCCGTCTTTTCATAGCATGAAACAGTTCAAAAGCAATGAGGGCATTATCTGTTATAAGACTCCCTGGGACGAAAGCACTTTGTTGATGGGATATCAGATGGGGGAGAATATGTTTGAGCCTGTTAGCCATCATATTCGAAATAATTTTGTAAACAACATTACAGAGACTGATGGGTCGGAACTCAGACATTTGTTAAGGCTCTTTACATTTCAGGATAAGAACAATGCATGTACGGTTTACCTCTGATAAATTCTCCATACCATTCCACCAATTCTTAATGAAGACAACAATATCAGGGCCCACTATATGCCAAGCCTTCTGAAAAAATAGGTCATGCATTCCATCTGGGCCGGGGGCCTTGTTTGGATGCATTTGGGAGAGTGCAGCAAGAATCTCGTCCTTCGTGGGCTCGGCATTAAGCAATGAATTCATCTCATCCGTCACCAACACCTTCAATCCTGCAATAGCTTCATCAAAATTAGAAGGAGAAGAAGAAGAGAAGAGGTTAGAGAAATACTTGGATATAATATAAAAATATCATCGTTGTTCTCTTTCCATATACCCTCCGCATCTTTCAACTTGGTGATAGTATTACGGCGCCTCCGTTGACTTGCCTTGTGATGGAAATAAGAGGTGTTCTTATCACCATCACGTAACTCGTTCACCCGAGAGCGTGCATACCAGTAAGATTCATCAAGTTTATGAAGGTCATCAAGCTCCGTTGCAATTTCCCTACATTTTTGTAACATCAAACCACTCGGGTTACGCTGTTGCCACCATTTTAGCTCCTTTTCCTTCTTCCCAATTTTCTTTTTAACATTCCCAAAAGTTGTTGTAGCCCATTTACTCAATGCAGCAGCACACGAGTCAATCTTCTCATGAATCCCCATATTTATACTGCCTTCCCAGTTCGATTTCACAACACTGAGACACTCCTCATTAGAAAGCCAGAGAGCTTCAAAATGAAATCTCTTTTTCTGATATTTATTTCTCCGAGTTGTCTCCGTATTCAAAAAAATGGGGGCGTGATCTGATTTGTATATCGGAAAGTGTTGCACCGCCCACTGTGGGAATAAAGTACACCAATCATGACAAGCCAGGAATCTGTCGAGTCTTTCACGCACCAGATTATTTGGGTTATTGCCACGTTGCCAGGTGTATATACTACCACTATACCCGAGGTCAACTAGAGAGCATAAGTCAATTGCCTCCCTACAAGAATCCATCTTCCGTTCACCCCTCAAAACACCTCCATCTTTTTCAGCATCACAAGTGATCTCGTTGAAATCACCAAAGTAGATGATAGGAGCATGAACCATTCCCTTTATATTTTTCATCAGTTCCCAGGTTTTATATTTTTGAGCATGATCAGGCCACCCATAAAATACCCGCCACGATCCATTGCACGTTGTCATTTTCATCCATCACCTCAGCAAGAATATGATTACAAGAGAAAGATACAACATTCAAGTGAACGTCCTTCCACCATAAGCCAAGACCTCCTGAATTCCCATTGCTACTTAAGCACACCCCTTCAGTAAAGCCACATTTGTTTCGAACTATTTCTAGTCTCTTCGAAACAATCATGGTCTCGATTAAAAAGACCATATTTGGGCGCTCCCTCCAGCACCAATTCTGGAGGGTTTTAACTGTCCGGGGATTGCCCAACCCCTGACAGTTCCAGCTCATGATTTTCATGGTTGTTCGCGGGGTTGGACCTCCCCAACCTCCGCTACTTCCATTGAAATAACATTAGAATTTTCCTCATTGTCTGCACGGGAACGTTTCACTCCTTCCATAGCAGCCTCAGCAACATCACTACTGTCCATAGAGTCCTTGCGTTTCTCACCACAACATTCTTCCTTCAATGCTTGTCCCCTGTCATGTATAACAGGCTTCCCAATTTTTTGTCTAAAGTGACGATGTTTAGGACGAGAAGCAATAAATTGTCCAGCAGAAAAAACTAGGGGTGGTGTTATCATTGGACCACTAGGAGAGATACTTACCTCATGATGCACCTTTGATGAATCAGGAGTATCCTTTTTTGTCCCGTAGCTAACATCCATAGCAACACCATTATAAGATTCTGGAACCTTTGCCAATATTAAATTTGGTGTTGACTCCACATCAGCATCCCCCTCTTTACTGCCCACAGATGAAGAAGATGATTTGGTTTGGCTCTTCCCAATAAACACCAGACGCTTATTGGCCTTGAAATCTGCTACTTCCTCCATATTGCGTTGTCTCCCTTTTCTTGGTGAGCCTTTGATCCATACACCCCATCCTAGGTCTGGTTCCTTTTCATCTTCCGTCACATTGATACAGTCCTTCTCTCTATGACCAATAATACCACACAAAAAACAAAAGAAAGGCAATCTCTCATATTTGTATTCAACTGTCACAACCTTGCCATCCTTGCGTTTAATGCGTTGAACATGTCGCAGTGGCTTGGTAATATCTAGCATGAGTTTGATTCTCCGGTATTTATCTAGCCCCAAGTCATCCGCTTCGATTTCAAGGCATTCACTAAGGCCAGAAGTGATTGCTTTAATTTCCATGTCGCCACGACAATTAAAGGGCAAATTATAAATTCGAACCCAAAATGGAGACTTTGTGAGCGGAACCTGTAACGGCTGTTCATTGCCAGTAATTTCATTGAGGACTAAGAGATTTTGATCAAAACACCATGGTCTGCCCAATAACACTTTCTCCTTGTCTCGCCAATGAAAAAATTGAAACGCAAACAAATTAGGGCCAATACCCCTAATTGCAACTTTCCCCTGAAGAGCCCATGATTGCGTAATAGTTCGCTTGAAAGCTTCAGTGTTGAAGGATCGCTCTGTAACAAGACGCCCTATTAGCATCAGCGATACTTTTTCAGCAGTGTTCGGGGACTCTATGCCCCCGAGGTCAATGACTTCGCACTCATCTTCGTTAATACGAAGAGCAGAGCACCGAAGTGCGAGATATTCAACCATAGCGTTGAGAACCAGCCAGAAACAATGACAGCTCAACCGGGTAAAACGGTGGAGAACACCCTAGAAGCAGGGGAGAGAGAACCCTAGAAGCAGGGGAGTTAAGTTAGCAAGACTGAAATTATGATAAAGTTGGGTAACTTTATATTGATAAAAGGTAGAGTGTGGGCCAACGATGTATAAAAGAAATAATATATGTAATACCCTGATTATTTAAGAGCGTTTTAATTAGCGTTAATTGTAATTATAAAGTTAATTATGTTTTGAAAATTCTTATTTTATTTGAGTTTGGAATATTTGTAGTATTTGTAATATATTTTGTTTTATGAAATTATTATTAAGAATAATGTATTTTGGATTTTAAATAACCCAATTTTATTCTCTCTCATGTTTTCCATCACCAAAAGGAAACCCAACCCTCCCTTCCTTTTTCTTTGGTTGGTAAAACAAAACCACCCCAACTCAAAAATCTTCCTCTCTCTCATAATTTTCTCAAACACCCCAAAACTCATTTCTCTCCTTCCCCGTGAGAAACCCCCAAAGACCCCAGACCCCAGTTTTTCTCTCTCCTCTTCCCCGATCTCTCTCTCCCCTCGCCGCTTTGCCTGCGTTTCGCCGGCGCTAGTTCAGCTCGCCGGAGTTCTTTCTTCCCCTGCTCACGCCGGTGCTGTCGTTGGTGGTGGCGTTGGTCCTGCTCTCTCTCCTTCGTTCGCTGCTGCTGCTGGCCTTGTTCGCCGCCGCGACGCTGCTCGTTGTTGGTCGCTGCTGCTGCCGTCGCCGCCGTCCTCCTGTGCGCCGCCTGCACCCCTGTCGTCGCCTCACCGGAGCTCAGCTCCCCTCTCGCGCCTCTGTATCGTCCCTGCTCCAAGTGAGCAGAGGTACTACGCCCCTCTCTTCTCCTCCTCTTGTTTTCCTCAAATTAAAAGACAATATTGAAATTATGAATTCTGAAATTTGGTTATTTATTGGAGATGCTCCTGTACTTGGTTGATAAATTAGGTTGATGAAATGTTAGTTTGGAAAAGATTAGTGAATATAAGTTCTTGAATTAGTTTAGTAAGATGTGTTAGTTTAGCATGATTAATGAAAGTCCTATGTTAGCTATGTTGGATAGTAAGTAATTTAATTGTATTATGTATCCAATTTGAGGTTGTTATTTGAATTAGCAAGAAGAGTTCATATTAAGAAGAACCGAAAATGATTTTTGGATATTACTTGCTATCGTTGAAGTGAAACCATGATTGAGTTTATGATGACGCTGCTGGTTGTGTGTGGCTATATTTAATTTGTTGTTGGAGTTGATGACTGATATACTTGAAAGGTGTAAGTCTATAGTGCAACCAAATATGGATATGAAGGAGTATGAAATAAGTATGCCTACTATTTCTCAAGTGATGGAAAGGTGTGAAAAGATTACCTTTGTTCTTATGATAGACGAGTTATGACATGTTTACTATGATATATGTTTATGTATTCCGAATATGCTAAAGTATACCTTTAAATTTAATAATCTGAAAGCATGAATGGTTCAGAAACGAAGTAAAATACGAAAGGACTACTATGCTTCTGCTATGTATCTGTTATGTTTCAGATATACTTCTGCTATGTATTTTGAAAGGTGTTTTAAGTTATGAGATATGCTTCTGAATACCTTATTATGTAAAAGTATACGTTATGAACATGATTATGAATATGTCATGCATATGATTACCCTCCATGATTATGATTACGATGATGTAATGTAATTATGGTTACGTTATGATGATGATTACGTATCACGATTACGATTATGTAATGTGATTCATAAAAGCAATGAAGCATGATAAAGTTTAGCGAAAGATGGTTCTTGGCAGTATTTTACGGGTACCGCAAGTGTCACCTATGATGTGGCCACCCGACTGAGTAATGATATATACGGGTACCGCAAGTGTCACCTATGATGTGGCCACCCGACTGATTAATGATATATACGGGTACCGCAAGTGTCACCTATGATGTGGCCACCCGACTGATTAATGATATATATACGGGTATTGCAAGTGTCACCTATGATGTGGCCACCCGACTGATTAATGACACTAGCCAAGTAACCAAAATGAATAAGTAAAATGAAAAGATAATGATGAATCTCATGATATGATATGAACAAATATGATATGTTATACAATGATTTATGTTGCTCTTCTCTTTACTAACTGCATGCTCTTCCTTATTTTACAACGCTTGGATGTTAATCAAGTTACTAATACGAACTAAGTAAGGTGGGGAGTTATGATGAAACTTATGATATGATACGAAATATTGGCTATGTAGATGATGATATTGAATGATTTAATGCTATGAAGTATGATGACTTTGATGTTTCAAAAGCATGTTTATGATTGCGAATATGTTTTATGATTTCACACTTTATGTTATCGATGATTGGATTAGGAAATATGCAATGTTTTACGAATATGATAATTAGTGAGGTTATGAACGAATGCTATGACATAACCATGTTATTAAGAAAGTACGATCATTACTAGTTAAGTAAACGGAAGATGATGATGATTTATGATATCCTGCATGACTTAAAGTATATGTTTATGAATATTTACTGTCTAATGATAGGGAAGTGTGTTTCCGCTTTGATATGGAAGAACTATGATGATGTTATGATTCTGCTATGATATCTGTGAGAACTTATAAGTCATGAATGATGATGAATAAAGTGAATGTTGTTATGTTGAGGTGAGGATCTGATGAATGATGTGAACGTATTAATTACGCAAGAGTCATAGACACTAAAGCATGTTTTAAGAATGATTTATGGGTTAGTACTCAGCGTTGTGCTGATGTGTCTGTCAATGTTTTGTTTTGTCACTACTGTGGCCTGTCACTTGGTGGGTGGCAGTGTTACAATAGTTACAGGTTGAAGTTCTGGAGCATCCTTTCCAAGATAGAAGCAGTTATGTGCTAAGAGTTATGTTATGATTGTTTTACGTTTCTTTTGGAGGCGAGGACGTTCCATTTTGTAATATATAATAAGTAATGATTTAGTTCCATTTCTAGTTCTGGTTGAGCAATAGTGCTCCTGGTTTTCGTTAGCTAGTACTCTGCGAAAGCGTTGAGTTTTGGATTTGGTATATTATATTTGTAACAGGTTTTTCAAACATTTTCCCATTTTGGGTTGTCCAATTTATAGAGGAAACTCTGCCGAAATTTCTAGAAAATAGTAATATATTATTAAAACGTTTCTTTAAAGAGGGCAAATGTAAGTAATGTCCCTATAAGTTAATGTTAAATGTCGCCTTGTATTTTCCCATAGTGGAAAGTACGGCGGTAGCGCGCCGACTAAGCTAAGTCTTCCGCTGTTAATCCTGATTAATTAGCTTAATAAGGATGTATGGAAGTCGGGGCGTTGCAATATTAATGGTGGGACCATGCCAAGGATAGAAGTGTTCAAACTAATTTGGGACAAACATAAATGGAAAGTGTTCAGACTATTATGGGACGGAGGTAGTAATTAATAAGACTTACAAAAATAATTGATATCTTTACATTTAAGGACTAATCCAACAACATATTATATGATAGCATTTGCATTTATATGTAAATATTTAAATGGCATTAAAGTTAGTATTTGAACAGAGAAAAATTTTCAATGTTGCATGTATGAAGAAAATGATTTAGTAATTCCTTTTTACTTTCTCGATTTTTGTAGTAGTTCCATATTGACTAGCACTACTCATCTAATGTAATTTGGCAGTCTTTAGTTATCGTAAGGAAGAATATAGTCAAGTGGGCTATTGTTAGATTCGTCTCAAAATATATACTTTCTAAATATCAACTTTGTATTATTTTTATTCATGTATATTTAGAGTTATTAAAGGTCTAAGTTGTATGTTGACAAACGTGTAAATGGGAAATTGAACAACTAAAATAAAATGTTACGAAACAATTTGACAATATAATTTTACGGGAATATTATTATTAAACAATTAGCACAACCAATGGTTGCCCTGGTCATTAATTATTTTATTGCTTCCTCACTCTTCCACCTACCCCACCATATTTTCTCTCTCCTCCAATTCCTTCTTTGCTCCTCTTTTTCTTGGTCCATCATGAAAAGTTGGGCATCAGTTTTATGGCTAAATTTTTTCTCTCTCTTAATAAACTAATATTACTTTTATACTCTCTCCTCATAACCCACAAGGAGTGCAACTGGGGTTGCTGTGAATATCTTGATAAAATTTTAACGCGTAACAGTTCAATCACTCTTTTTAAGGTACTCCACTGCCCCAACGTTCGGCAAGCCTGGGAGCTGGCGGGTTTGCTGCCTCGTCTGCCAACGAGGAATGACTTATGTTGGCTGCAGTTTTGGGATGAGTGGCAAGACATCGAAGATGAATCACTTGTGAGTATCTGCTACCTTGCTTATAATATTTGGCACAGGAGGAATAGAATGGTTTTTGAGGAGAGTTGCAAAACTAATGAACAAATTGTGGAGCTTTCACGCAAATCGGCTATGGAGTATGGGCAATAGTCGAAGAAGGTGTATGGAGGCCCGAGAGTTGCTGCTGGGCCTGCGTCGTCCAAAATATGGGAACCCCCACCTGCTGGAGTGGTGAAAGTGAACGCTGATGCTTCGGTGAGTGAAGACGGTTGGGTAGGGATGGGTGTCGTGGCTCGTAATGACAAAGGTGAGGTGATTTTTGCTGCAACCAGACGTGTTAAAGCTCGATGGCCTATTGAAGTTGCGGAAGGGAAAGCCATGTGCCTTGCAATTAAGTTGGCTCGTCTTTATGGTTGCCAGAATGTTGTGTTTGAAACTGATTGTGTTACTATCGTTAATAGGTTGTCTAGAAGTGCTTTATTCTTTTCTGATTTAGATGGTGTTTTAGAAGATGTCTTATTTTTTAGTAAAGATTTTGAGTCTGTTAGATGGTCGCATGTGCTACGGGATGGGAATTCTGTTGCCCACCACCTAGCTCGACTGATTCCTTTTGGTGTTGAACAACGTTGGGAACGTCATTGTCCAACGGAGGTAGCCCCCTATGTGCTTATGGACGCTTTGTCATCTGATTAATATATGCACTAGCTATTTCCTCTCAAAAAAAAAAAAAAAGGTACTAAAAAAAACTTTGGCAGCCAATTGTTTGTCCATATCGATTTTATAATCCGCGAATTAGGCGCCACATGATATACGCATTAGCCGGCACACCACATGATATACGCATTAGCCGGCAAAATATGAGCACTGCTATATCTTTGTTTAGTAGTGGGCTTCCAATTACTATAGTAGACTAGTAGTAATATACTTCATATATCATCTACATAGCAAGGAAGAAAAGTAGAAAACCACAACCTTATTCAGAGTTCTTACAAATCAAAAATATTTTGAAAAATGAATCAAAATGAAAGAGAGGAAGATATATATGTCAAAGAAGAAGAAGTTCAAAAAAAAATTCAATGCCTTCCAGTAGTTACTCTAAGGGGCACGCCATTTCTAATGATCAAGTATCAAGACTCCTGGTATGCCGGTATTCCTGGTATATTTAGAAATGTGCTTACCTTTCAAAAACATTTTGTTGCTCAAGACACTGATATCATCATAACCAGCATGCCTAAAACTGGCTCAACTTGGTTGAAATCTCTGCTCTTTGCAACTGTTAACCGCGCAAATCATACAATTGATCAAAGCCCTTTACTCACCTATCATCCACAAGAGCTTGTTTGTGCCTTAGAAAGTGATGTCTATAGCCAAGCCTTTGAATATCCTCGGCCGCACCACCTTAAAGAGCTTCAACCACCTAGGCTTCTTAGCACTCATCTTCCTTACAATTCCCTTCCTGATTCAATCAAGACTTCCGAGTGTCGGATTTTGTACATCTGTCGAAACCCTTTGGACACACTTGTGTCACTATATTTCTTCTCCTTAGAGTTTATGAAGAAGAAGTTTTTGAAGGAAGAAGAGTTTGTGACCCCTCGTTTAGAAGATTTTTTTGAGGATTTCTGTGATGGGAAAGTCCTGTTTGGGCCTTTCTTTGAGCATGTTATTGGGTTTTGGAATGTGAGTTTAGAGAGACCAGACAAGGTGTTGTTTCTTCAGTACGAGGATTTGAAGAGTGATCCTGTATTTCATTTGAAGAAGTTGGCGAATTTTATAGGTATGCCATTTTCTCCTCAAGAAGAAAGTGAAGGTGTTATAAAACAAATTGTAGAGTTGTGCAGTATTAAGAATATGAAAGAGATTAATAAGAGTGGGGTAATCAATAAGTTCTTTGAGAAGAAGAGCTACTTTAGGAAAGGTGAGATCGGAGATTGGACTAATTATTTTACACCTGCTATGGTGGAGAGGATGAATAAACTTATGGAAGAAAAACTAGAGGGAGCTGGTTTATCCTTCAAATTGCTTCCTAATTAATGCTTTACGAGAAGTGCCAAATCTCAAACAGTTATGCATGAAAAATGCATATTTATGTGGTAACGTCATAAATAAATTGAATTATATTTCAATAATCAATTAATGTTATGTTACTTCCTCTGTATTTTCTTATCTTTCTTACCTGAAATCTTGAAACTGTACACAATTATAGTCATGTGGGATTTTGTTTGATTCATCTTAATGAGTACCTTATTAATATTTAATCGTTAAATTATTTACTAATATGTAGTGAAAGATATTTAAGAGGCGGAAATAAGTGTATTAGAAACGCGCACAATTATTTATTTATTTTTTGACGGGATGATAGAGACAAATATTATTAATCAGGGGCATAATATGCCATTACAAGAGCATCCACATCAAGAGGAGCTTCCTCAATCCAAACCCTTAACTCCTAGCTAACTTATGAGCAACAGAGTTGCCACTCCTTTTTACATGAGAGAAAGAAACATTTGGGAGCATAGTGAGGGCAAACGCGCACAATGAAAGTAGAAAAGATATAAAAAATACAAAGGGAGTAGTAGTTTATATATATATAGTTAGGATCCACTGAAAACAACTCTTAATCTGAAAACTAAAAACAAGGGTAACTTTTATCACTTTTAGGGCAACTTTATATATTTTAGGCAAAAATTGGCTCAACACCCGTACTATAGTTTAGGTGCATCAAACACCCCCAAGTAAGACTTATAGCCAGAACACCTTCAACTATAGCACTGGGTGCAGTCCGTACCTTTAATGACGCCGGAGACCGGAAAATCCACCGGAAAAGGGAGATTCTATTTTATTATTATTATTTTTTACATTTTCCCCCCTTTTCTTATTTTCCTCTTTTTTTACCCTATTTTTTTCCTTAACTAAAAAAAGGCACGTACCTTTCTTATTTCTCATTTCCCAGCCTTTTCTTCATCCTTCCCCAACTGAAGAGAGAAAGTCATCTTCAAAAAACGCCATTGGAAAGAAAGGTAGCACTCTCAAATTTCGTATGAAGATGCCGATCAAATTTGAAAACAAGATCAGGAACAACCAATTAATATCATCTTTTATATGACATCGATCCCAGATGAACAAAATTTCCCTTGAAGGTAGGAATTCCTCAAATATGACATGGGTATTTGCTTACCCACAATTTTCTTATGTAATTTGATCAACCCAGTATTTATTTTCCCCTTCTTTATACTTTTTGATTCGGATCTAAGCAAAGTTCCAAGTAATTTGAGAAGAGCAAATCAACCCATAAAATTAAAAAAAAAAAAAAGGCACAAACTTGAGATGATAAAAGTTGGAAAGGGCTAAAAGTTGCCTCTAAAAATGGTTTAGAGAAGGTTAAGCTTTTCCCCTATTTCTCTTTCTCTGTATCGTTGCTCTTCCTCCAATTTCAAACACTGGTTTTTTCTGAAACGTTTGCCTGCCTTAATCTAGGAGGAGAGAGAATTATGGGTTTGCTTGTATTTCAATGGTGGGGAAGGAAGAGGAGAGAGAATTTGAACCCACAACTGACCAGTTTCTACAATGTTTTTCTGGAGAATAATGGAAGACGACTGGAAATGAAATCGGTAACCGGAGTCCTGCGAAACCCTTAGGCGAAAATGTTGGCTGGAAATGACGCCATTGAAGAGGGAGAGATTGAGGAGAGATAAGAGGACGATGATGAAGCTAGGGAGAGGGCAGTAGGGGTGTGGTGGGAGGAGGAGGAAGGAAGGGAGAGAGAGAAGATGTTGGTTGGAAAGTGGGCAAGAGGTGGTGGTGGTGGTGGTGGTGGTGGTGGTGGGAGGAGGAGGAGGAAGGAAGAAAGGGAGAAAGGGTTATGTTGGAGAAGAAGATCACGTGCTGGATGCTAAAAAAATAGGGCGAAAAAAGAAGAAATTAAGAAAAAAGGGAAAAATGTAAAAAAAAATAATAAAAAACTAGAATCACCCTTTTCCGGTGAATAGTCTGGTCTCCTGCATCATTAAAGGTACGGACTGCACCCATTGCTATAGTTGAAGGTGTTCTGGCTACTAGTCTTAATTCAGGGTGCTGGGTACGCCAAAGCTATAGTCCAGAGTGTTGAGACCAATTTTGCCTATATTTTAAGGGTAACTTTTACCACTTTTAGAGCAACTATATATATTGTAAGGGTAACTTTTACCAATTTTAGGATAACTTTATATATTTTAAAGGTAACTTTTACTAGTTTTAGGATAACTTTATATATTTAAAGGGTAACGTTTACCATATTTAGAGTAACTTTAATAAGTGAGATTAACTTTCATTTTTTAGGTAACTTTGAGTATTATAAGAGTAACTTTGACTAATATTAGAGTAACTTTATTTTTCCCCACCTTCTACTTCAACCTTCATCTTCTTCAACCTCCCACTAGTGGAAAAATAAGGAAGGGTTGCGGTCAAAACAGCCCTAAGGGCTGCGTTTTTGGCTAGCAGCCCTTTCCATAGCAGCCTTTCAATAGATAAGAAGGGCTGCGGTTTTTAACCGCAGCCCTTCACAACGAAGGGCTGCAGTTCAGGCCAAAAATTCAGCCCTTCTAAGCTTGAAGGGCTGCGTTTTCGGCTTAAACCGCAGCCCTTCACATTCAAATTTTTTTTTAAAAAAAATAAATTGCACCCCCACCCCTGCCCACCCCCCTGCGCCCAAAGACACCCCCCCCCGCCCCGGCCCAAGACACCCCCACCCCCCGCCCACCCCAAAGACCCCCCCCCCCTGCCCACCCCCCGCTAGCCCCAAAGACCCCCCCACCCCGCCAACCCCAAAGACACCCCACCCCCCGCCCCCTCACCCCCCACCCCCGCACTCCCACCCTGCACCACACCTCGCCCTGACCCCCGCCCCCACTCGCACTCCCCGCCCCCGCCCCCTTTGCCCCCCACCCCCTTCACCCCCCGCACCCCCACCCTAGCCCCTCTCGCCACCTCCTCCACCCATTGCTGCCAGCCACCCCAAAGACCCAACCAGCCCCATACGCCCGGCCCAGCCCGCCATGGCAGCCCCCACCCAAAACCTCCCTTCGACACAAAAAAAAAAACCGATCAAATTGCAATAATAATATATGATAAATTTTTGAACGTAATATAATAATTAACTTTAAATATGTATATATTTAATAATGTAAAAAGTGTACATAGAATTGATACAAACTAGTAGATGTATCATAAGCAATCATCGCAAATGTGAGACGCCAACTTATCCCGAACTTCATGTAATTCGTCTATGGTGAAGGCCCTCAAACGTGGTGTGTTATTCATATAAACCTTGCAAAACAACCAAGAAATAAACACATAATATAAGAATTCAATCATTTACCGTAGTTAGTAGTTCTCAAAATGACATATACCTTCCCGAAATTCAATCAAAAACAAATGCAAGCCTAAAACTCTACACACTAGTTATATTATACCTTATATTATCATATTGAAAAATTAAATGGAGTTAAATGAAGCGATAAGTACGAATTGGACGCGAAAAGGCAAAAATAGGCCTAAAATGCCCTTTTCGTTCCCAAAATTCAACCTACAACAATTGCAAACCTAAAAATCTACACAATAGTTACATTATGCCTCATATTATCATGTTAAAAATGAATTTGGGGTTAAATGACTCGATAAATACGATTTGGAAGCGTAAAAGGCAAAAATAGGCCTAAAAATGACATTTTCGTTCCCAAATATATGCATGTGCTACTTTGGTTTCTAAACCAATTAATACCTATTACCAATCAATCTAATCTAAACTAACATATACTAATAAGTTACATACCTTTTGAAGATCATCGGCGTTAGTGCACTGGTTGACGATATCGAACATGTACCTCAGCACGTAATAGCCACATGCAAGTCCATCTTCTTGTTGCGGACACTAAATGTTCACCAAAGGATGCATCCAATGACATTCATGTTAATTAGATGTGTAGTATGTGGCTAAAAGTGTTTCTATATAAGGACAAATAAATTAGTCATGTTACCTCGACTGATATCCAAACAGGAGCTTTTGGTGCTCGAAGTCCTGTTGCACTAATATGCTTCATCACACTACATCAACAACATTATTATAAGATTAGATGTGCTAACTGTTTATATATTTAAAGATGATGAATAATGTGTAATATTAATAAGTGCGCATATATCGAGTTTCGATTAGGCTACCTATTTAACAATGATTTGATTAGTAAGGTCCGTGGTGGTTGTCGACGCAAAGAATCAAAGTGGTAGACTTCGTTACGTGACAAACATATCGCAAGCAAAGGTCCAATGAGCCCTACAATAAGAAAATATAGTTATTATTAATCGTAGAACAATTAATAGGTCAATTTAAGTATCGAATAATAAAAGTAAAGCGAGTTTAACAAGCATACTTTTCAATATAAGGAACAAGAATGATCTGATGATATCCAAAACGAGATGATGCTTTGAAACTCATGTCGAGATACTCTTTCACTTCGGCTTTGTTTTGTAAGCAATTGTCATCTCGTATTATGTTTGGACATAACCAACCAAACATTGCACTAGATGTTGCAAGCAATTCATTGTATAATAACCTGAGAAATTATATTGATTAAAAGTAAACCAACAATTACTTATTATGGAATTGAAAACTACTTAAGGCATATGTATATGTATATTTAATTTATATACTTATGTATTACCTCATGAATGTTTGTATCATAGAAACATTCAACTCTACCCCACATAAGAATTCATTAATATCAACCTTAGAAATGAATGTCGATGAGTCCTCAAGGTAGTGGAATTGTTGCTCCCCCAAAGCAACCTCAATTGCACTTTCATCGGGTAAATCGCTAGCGCACTCATGTAACCAAAAGCATGGAATAGTAAGGCTCCGCACCACCTCTAGATCGATAATAAGTGGATTTTTTGTCTTAGAAACATTTTCCTTCACCACATTTTGTTCACCTTCATCACGTAAACTTGCTTTCTTATAAGGTGACACATGCCTTCTTTCCCTTCCTGGCATGTGAGTCGGCCTTCCCCCAAACCTAGTATTTAGTTAAAAGTAAAGATATTACTGACTATCATAGGAACTATAAAAGAAAACACGCATATATATATATATATGAATGTTAATCATTGTACCTCATCTGAAAACCGCACCAATGCACGCGGCCACAGAATATAACTGCCAAGGGCATCATTTAGTAACTGTAGACCAACTTCTGGCTTCGGCTGCGGAAGAGGTAATTCTTCGAAACCTGACCCAATTTCATTGAGGGTGACCACATAGTGATAATCATCCACTAACTGGTTATGCAATCGTACTCGATCACTAGGGGGTTGTGCATGGCCATGAGCTACGAGGATGAAACTATCATAACCATCTCCTCGAGCTAATAGTTCACATGGTGGCTCTTCCTGTAAAAAAAACTCTATTTATAGTTAGTCTATGAAACAACATATATATAGTAAGAATTTCATGCATTTAAGAACAATAGTTGTTTAACAAAGCAAAGGGATTAAGTGATTACCTTCAACTCGGGTCCTACAGGTGGATCAGGCTGGCTAGGTGTAGTATCACTACCCTTCTTGAATGCAGCAAAAGTTGGTAAACCCATTTGCTCCAAAATGGCGTTGAAGTTATGTGTCATCTCCTCCCTTAGCTCCTCCTGGATTGCAGCTTTCATAGCCTCCACATAAACTGACGCTGCCGAATTCACACTAATGACACTTGATTTTGTCGCTGTAGTGTATTGATCACCATATACCTTTCTCAAACCGAGGCGGACACCTCCTACGCCCCTCACGCGTCCACTGTGGTCGGGTCCTAAAGTTTCGTGCAATGCATCAATGTGACCTTTAGGAGTGAACTCACCAGTTGCCTCTTTTTCCTTCAAGCCAATCTACATAAGTATAAGAGAGAAATGCTCGTGAGCACAAAAGTTATATTATATATACCTTATATAACCATATAATTTGTACTTACAATGGCGTTGGCTATCGGTTGTGTTCCGGGATCATGCAAGACTCTTTTTCCCTTTGCATCAACCCCATGCATCGAACACCACCAATCGAGGACTCGATCTGGTTGCCGAGGCTGTGCAACTGTCGTCGTTGAGCCATTCCCCATTGCCGTTGTCGACCCTAATGTGGGGTAATGGCTGAACATCCACTTCTCTCTCGCCTCATTGTACGAATGAGCACCCAAATGATGATAATACTTCCTAGCTTTTGCACTCGTGCTACTTTTCTCACGACTTGCCTAAAACACACAATTATAAACAAAGGTTAGCTACGATGCTATACAATAATACTGGATCTAAGTGTATTAAATTTTAATAAAATATTCTTACAATAGCTTGTGGGGTTGTTTTCTTGGCAACAAATGCTTCCCACTCTTCAGGTTTGATAGTTTTCCATATTTGAAATGGTAATTTGGATGGTGCAGATGATGTTTCCGGTGAAGCCTCAGGATCGGCTTGTGTTTCTCCGTCGTAGATGTTCTTCTTCTTTGTGCCTACTACTTTCCTCCGCTTAGTGATCCACCCAGACACTAACTTAGCCTTGAAATCTCTGAATCTCTGGGCAACCGCGGATAGAAATACATTCTTCTTGGCTTCATCATCTTCGATATTGAATTGATTCTTCAAAAAACGCAGTTCACAAATTAGTTTTCGCAAATGTTGTAATTTATATGCTATAAGTAATATTACACATATATTTAACTAAATAATTAAGAAACTAAACGTTATTGTACTTGAAGCTTACTATGGTATCTTCCCATAGACACCGCTTCAATCCCTCGGGCACCTCTTTCCATGAGTGCAAAATGGAGAGTTTATGCATGCAAATGCCAACTTGCATGCCATACTTTTGACGCCACTTTCCACAAGGTTGACCCATGTTATCGTACTCCAAAGTCATATTTGTGTGTTTCCCTAGTGACTTTGTAGGTCCCCTTCCTTTTCTCTTTTTCGTCGCCAATGACTTCCTAGACATTTGTGCATTTATCTCTTTACGGCGAAATCGAGACAATTTACCCCCTTCCTTTCTCGCATCGAAAGACTCATCCTCGGTAGTGTGTTCAGCACCACTTGTCTTGTTATCCGCATGCACATCCGCCGTCTCCCGAAATTGTACAAATATATGCATTAATATAACAAAAAATTAAAACCAAACATTGCCACTAAGGGGGTGGGGTGTGGGGGAGGGGGTTCCGTGTGCAAGGGCCAGCAGCGGATGGGTGTGCAGGGGAAGGGAGGGGAGGGTGTGCAGGGGAAGGGGGCAGTAGGGGAGGGGTGTGTAGTTGAGGGGAGGGAGGGGGCAGCGGTGGGGGAGGGGCAGCGGCGGGGAGGGGAGGGGCAGCGGTGGGGGGGGGAGGGGCAGTAGGGGGAGGGGAAGGCCAGCGGTGCGGGGGATGGGAGGGGAGGGGAGGGTCGCAGGGGGAAGGGAGGAGGCTGTGCGGTGGGGGGGGGGGGCGTGCGGTGGGGGAGGGGAGGGGTTGTGCAGTGGGGAGGGGAGGGGTGTGTGAGGAGGAGGGAGGGGCAGCAGCGGTGGGGGGGAGGGGAGGGGGTTGTGCAGGTGGGGGGAGGAGGGGGAGGGCCGTGCGGGGGGGGCTATGCAGTGGGGGGGAGGGGGCTATGCGTAGGGGGGGAGGGAGGGGTGTGCGGGGGGGAGGAGGGGAGGGGCAAGAGTGAGGGGGGAGGGGGGAGGAGGAGGTGGGGGGGGGGGGGGGAGGGGGTGTGTGGGGGGAGGGGAGGGGAGGGGGCAGCAGTGGGAGGGCATGTGCAGGTGCTGGAGCCCTCCCAAGCCCCCGCACATGCCCCCCAACCGCACAGCCCCATCCCATCCCCCCCACCGCCGCCACCCCCTCCCCCCGCACACGGACCCTCCCCCCCCGCTGCCCGCCCTCCCCCGCACACCCCCTTCCCCTCCCCCCCCACTGCCGGACCTCCCCCATGCACACCCCTTCCCTTGCACACAGTTACATACTAATAAGTTAGGAGTTAGATCAACAAAAATAAAATAAAATGACTCGATAAGAACGAATTGGAAGCGAAAAGGCAAAATTTGGCCTAAAATGACCTTTTCGTTCCCGAAATGCAACAAACAACAAATGCAAGCCTAAAACTCTACACAATAGTTACATTATACCTCATATAATCATGTTCAAAAAGAATTTGGGGTTAAATGACTCGATAGGTACGATTTGGAAGCGAAAAGGCTAAAATAGGCCTAAAATGCCCTTTTCGTTCCCAAAATTCAACCTACAACAATTGAAAACCTAAAAATCTACACAATAGTTACATTATACCTCATATAATCATGTTCAAAAATAATTTGGGGTTAAATGACTCGATAAGTACGAATTGGAAGCGAAAAAAGGCTAAAATAGGCCTAAAATGCCCTTTTCGTTCCCAAAATTCAACCTACAACAATTACAAACCTAAAAATCTACACAATAGTTACATTATACCTCATATAATCATGTTCAAAAAGAATTTGGGGTTAAATGACTCGATAAGTACAATTTGGAAGCGAAAAGGCTAAAATAGGCCTAAAATGCCCTTTTCGTTCCCGAACTTCAACCTACAACAATTGAAAACCTAAAAATCTACACAATAGTTACATTATACCTCATATAATCATGTTCAAAAAGAATTTGGGGTTAAATGACTCGATAAGTACGATTTGGAAGCGAAAAGGCAAAAATAGGCCTAAAATGCCGTTTTCGTTCCCAAAATTCAACCTACAACAATTGCAAACCTAAAAATCTACACAATAGTTACATTATACCTCATATAATCATGTTCAAAATGAATTTGGGGTTAAATGACTCGATAAGTACGATTTGGAAGCGAAAAGGCTAAAATAGGCCTAAAATGCCCTTTTCGTTCCCAAAATTCAACCTACAATAATTACAAACCTAAAAATCTACATAATAGTTACATTATACCTCATATAATCATGTTCAAAAAGAATTTGGGGTTAAATGATTCAATAAGTACGATTTGGAAGCGAAAAGGCTAAAATAGGCCTAAAATGCCCTTTTGGTTCCCAAAATTTAACCTACAACAATTGCAAACCTAAAAATCTACACAATAGTTACATTATACCTCATATAATCATGTTCAAAAAGAATTTGGAAGTGAAAAGGCTAAAATAGGCCTAAAATGACCCGAGAATTGAATCAGGTCACATGGCAATGGAATGCCCATCAGCTGGTAGCGGCAGAGTTGAAACTGTTATAAATGTGGAGAGCACCAGATGGGCTTTCGATTGCCATGTGACCTGACTCTCCACATTTACAACAGCCCCACCACCACCGCCACTACTGCCCCCCACTGCAATCTCTCATTGCCATGTAGGCGTAAAATGACCTTTAATTTTCGTTTCCGAAATTCAACCAAGAACAAATGCAAGCCTAAAACTCTACACAATAGCTTACAATCATCGAAGATCAACATGCCTCAAATTAGAGAAAAAGAACAGCAGGAAGTAAGCATTGTTGAATATTAGTCCATAGCTCCATGTCAATTCATTGTTCAGTCATCATTCACAATGTGGCTCCAAATTCGTGCGTGCATCAACAAACACAGGGTACAATCACATTTTACCCCCCTGTTAGCCCACCCCCACCCGCCGCAGCCCTCCCCACCCCCTACCAGCCCTCCTCCCTCACCCCTATCCACCCTCCCCCAGCCCTCCCCCACCCCCCCGTCCAAAGATCCCCCCGCCCTCCCCCACCCCATGCCCGGCCTCCCCACCCTCCCCACCCCCTTTCCAAAGATCCCCCGCCCTCCCCCACCTTATGCCCAGCCTCCCCGGCCATCCCCCACCCCCTTTCCAAAGATCCCCCGCCCTCCCCCACCCCATGCCCAGCCTCCCCACCATCCCCCATCCCCCCGCCCAAGACCCCCCCACCCCCTACCCACCCTCCAAAACCCCTCCCCCCACCCCCTACAATCACATTTTACAACACAAAATAGAAGAGAAATTAAATAAAACAAAGAGGAGAGAGATTGAGAGGGGAATTACCGACAATGCAGTAGTGGTGGTGGTGGTGGTGTCAAGGTGCGCTGAGAGAAGAGAAGAAGAAGGAGCTCATGCAACGTTAATAGGCAACGTCAATGAGTGTGCACCGGCGATGGGACGGCGCTCCGGCGATGTGTCGGTGCTCCGGTGAGTGTGCGAGTGAGTGTGAGGGAGAGGAGTGAGTGTGCGAGTGAGTGTGAGGGAGAGGGGTGAGTGTGCGAGGGAAATTTGCGAGTGAGTGTGAGGGAGAGGGGTGTGTGTTGCGCGCAAAAGTATAGGTTATTTTGGGCGGGATAGGAAGGGTTGCGCTTGTCCTAGAAAACGCAGCCCTTCGTGTTTGAAGGGTTGCGGTTTCTAGGCTAACCGCAGCCCTTCACATAAAGGGTTGCGGTTAGCCTTAAAACCGCAGCCCTTCGTGTATGAAGGGCTGCGTTTTCTAGGAAACTGCAACCCTCCATACATGAAGGGCTGCGTTTTTTGAAAAGCGCAACCCTCCCTTTTTTTTCCCCTAGTGTCCATCTTCTTCCTTTTTATCTCTCAACTTTCATAATCAAGATTTGGATACCGAAATCCAGCAATACAGAGAGAGAAACAGAAATCGAGTTCATCAAAACAAGGCATTATATAATACGACTGTTCAATTTAATCCCCAAACATTTGGGATTGTCTTTCACAGACGATTGAATCGATTAACACATTCAATTAAAGCTTAGATTTCGAAGCTTACTGCTGCTATGGTGGAGTTTTTCGTTTTCGCCATTGGTTTGTTCAAGCCCCAAGTTTATCCACAAATTTCTTCAACCCACAAGTTTTCTAGTGTTCAAATTCAAGCATTAGAAGACATGAATTCTTGAAAATGGTAGATTTTTCCCTTGAATTATGCACACTAGCCATGAATTTGCTCAAGTTCCTAGAAATTAAATGGTGAGAGGAGAGAGAAAATGGAGATCCTCCATTGTTGTCTGATGATATTCATAGTCAGAAGAGAAAGAATGGGAATTGTAGCAGTAGAAGTTGGTTCATTGTCTGAAGAGAGAGAATGGGTCCGTGGAGGAGATATTGTAAGCCCATATTTCGTGGATTTGATCTCAGCCTTCAGATTTAATTTCAATGGCCCAGATCTTCTGTTTTCAGCATTATTAATGTTTTCAGCCGTCAGAAATATATATATTTATATATATATATATATATATATATATATATATATATATATATATATATATATATATATATATATATATATATATATATACACACACACACACACTAGGTTTTTGTCCCATGCAAAATGCACGAAAGTATTTTTTTTGTTTATAAATTTTATGATTTTAGGATGTTTCTCCCAAGATGATGGTGTGAATATTAGCTCGTGCTTTAAACTTTTTATAATCATATCATTTATTAGGAATATTTTAAAACTGGCTTATAACCCATGCGTTCAATAATTGATGTAGTTAATATTATGTTGCAACACGTGACTAAACATTTTCTTTTGAAAATGTTTTTGCTCTACCTATTGCATCCCTTTGACAATCAGATTAAATCACAATTCGCTACATTATTGGGATTCAATCATGCAACCACTTGTTCTCCCACTTTTTGCAGTCCCCACTTTCCATAGTCCCACTCACCCCCTCTATCTTGTTGTCTTGAGATCCCGTGATCTTTATCACAAATTAAAATTTCAAAACCTTTTGCTGGTAACTCTTGATGTGGCCAACTGAACCCGTGCAAATTGCAAAACGAAAATGGAGATTTAAACATTGCTAAAAATTGTTATGTTCAATTGAATCTTTCCCATGGGCAATATTAAATTTAAATAAAATGGAGATTTATTAGAAAATTACTACGTTCGATCAATTGAATCTTTTGTTATTAAAGAAAAAAGATCCCGTCCAATACCAGATTTATTCGAAAATTATCCAAAAAGTTCGACCTCAGATTCATTGAACACACTTGATATTTTCAAAAATGGAGAAAAAATGAATTTGATTGTGTTTTCTATCCATTGACGTTGGATGTGTGAGATTCAGATGTTATCTACATGAGTTACTTATATGAAGATGATGATGCACTTTCTAGATGTTCAAATTGAGATGGAAAAAGACAGAATTTTTATGGCAATGAAGACTGAGAGTTCTAAGGAAGGGTTTGTTACATTTTGGAACTTTATTAGCCACCTTAGATTTTGCTAAGATTATATTCAGCTTCTAGGTAGAAGTAAGATTCTATGCACCTCTCTTAGAATTTAAAGCTTGTAAGTTTACTATTTGACCAATTTATTTATTTATTTTAGAAGTAGTAAAATATAAAAGAAATTGTGTTGTCAATTATTTGTTACATGCACAATTCACCATTTTGTTGATTTTTACTGTGAATTTGTGATCAACTCACTGACCCAAGTCAATAATACTTGTTCCAAATGAACGGTATATATAGAATAAATAAAAATCAATTTATATGTAGAAATAGAGTATATGAGATTTTATCTTTTCTTTGAGATTAACACCTAAAAATTAGGAGCTCTCAAATTTCACATGTATGGTAATATTAATTTTTTTAGTTGTGATGATTTGGTTGTTGTGAATAAACTGAACAATATATATGATTTACCATTAGATATATCACCAAAGAACTTATATGAGTTGATTTGATACGTGTATCCATACTATCCAATGATGGCAACTTGAACAACTGATCATGATTTTCCTTATCTGGAGTATATCTTATGGAAATCTATAACTACTTTGGTTCCGTTCTATTCAACTTATTTTTGTTAATCCGAACTTATCTGAACTGATCTGAATTTATTTTTGCTGAAAATAACTTCTAATTAGTTGAACAAAATAGATCCTTTATTTAAAAAAAAAACTGTCAACTTAAACTATATTGAGTTGTCACTACATGTATTGCGTGCATGTAAAACTAACTACTCGACATTACAAAATATCACAATAAAAAAATTGTCGCCGCATGCATCGCATGCTTAGAAAGCTAGTTAGATATACAACAAAGATACAACTACACTAAAATTATGGACAATGAATTTCACATAAGTTTTATATGTAATTTTAATTTTTAACATTACATAGAGATGCCATACATTTAAGATAGCATATTCCTAGCGAATGTTAAATATTGTGATGTGGTATTTTGTACAATGAAAGGAGTCCCATTGTTATTATATTAAACTTCAAGACATCCCCATGCTTGTTGTTACAATTAGGCTACCCTCCTTTCAGTTTTACAAACCTCATGAGCCAAGTAAAAGTTTATTTTTGTTGCATGGGACTTTATTATCTTTCCTTATCACTGTGTTTCTGGGAGCTTTTTATTGTATATAGTTAGTTTCTATTATCAAAGTGAAATTTGTATATTGGCTAATCAGTTTTTCATGCAATTGATAGTTTAATATCAGGTGTTAGTACATAAGATGTTTATTTTTTTGTGCAAGTGTTAGTACATAAGACGTTTATTCTTTTGTGCTATATATGAGGTGCTAATATCAGTTATTATTGATTTTATAGTGGATCGCATTTTGTATTGCTGATCACATTGTAACTCACTAATAATTATCACCGTTTTATGGGGATATACCGTAGTCTTCGTAATATGACGGTCCACGATCTTAGTGATCTTATAGTTTTCAATGAACTTATAGTTTTGATAGTATGGGTATGTGGTCAATGATCTTATAGTTCGAACTTTTAAAAAAACTTATAATGCGACTTGTTATATGATTAATACGTCCCTTGGTAAACTTTAAGTTTAATATTATAATTAGCTAAGTATTTTTTTTTTTTTTTTGGGTTTCAGAAGAGAGTTCAATATGTTCATTTATATAGTTGTAATACCTTAAGTAATGCCTACAATGCCAGCTTCTTGCTATAAATTTATTTCTTAATTAGTGCCAAAATATATGATTAGTGCCTAAAATACCGGATTTTGGGGAATAAGAATTTTTTTTATTAGTTCCTAAAATACCGGATTTAGGGGATATGAATTTTTTAATTAGTGCCTAAAATACGGGATTTAGGGGATACATATTTTTTTGGCAGTTTTATGATGCATAATCAATTCCTAATTTATAGCAATCAATTCCTAAAATTTAGTTGATTTACATTCCATTACAGAACCAGTTTCTTTAATAGCTTTCCAATTATGTGCCTAAAAAAACACATAACAGAAATATTTAGAGGCAAATATACGTGGCAAAAAAATCGTAAAAGATTTTCTAACGGATTGACACATCAGCAATTCAATTTGCTCATGATACATAAGCAAATCCTTATTACTTTATAATATATATATATATATATATATATATATATATATATATATATATATATATATATATATATATATATATATATATATATATATATATATATATATATATATATGAATTGGATCTTGTGAAAACCACTTTTAGGCTGAAAACTGAAAACTAATGATCTATACCTTTGATTCTTGATCGAATGGACAGTATTAATGCTGCATTTTTTGGGTAAAAATCACACTCTTTTCTCTCTCTTCCCTTCTTTCAAACACCCTTGAGTTTCTCACACAGTCTCTCTCTCCTCACCTGTTGCTCTCTCTCTCTCCTCGCTCTTCTTCAACTAGATTTCGCCATTGTCAATCGCACTCTCAACTCTTCTTTCTTGTTTCACCTTCCTCAATCCCAAAAAAAGCTATTTTTCTCTCTCCTAATTACAACAATGGTGATATTCTCAGATTATGAAGATGAAGAATGTCAACCACAACCACATGAGAAGCAACCTCCGAAGAAATTTTCAGCAACATTCGATCCTTCGAATCTACTAAGGTTTATTTTCAACCTGATTTTTGCTATGAGCAGACTACTCCGAAACAGAATTTTACGAAAATTTAGAGATTTAGGTTTTTTGTAGCACAAAATGTGAAGTAATTGGAGATCATGTACCAACCGTCACTTGTTCTGGTATATTTTGATTTTATCTCTCTTCTATTTGGATTAGATTAGTGTTTTCATTTGAATTGGAATTGTTGTGATTAGGAGAGAGAATTGCAAAAAAGAGTTGATAACTCGTGGGAATTGGAATGAGCGAAAATTTATTAAAATGAGTAAAAACATAAAATGAGCAAGAAATTGTAAAATGAGCAAAAAGTACGTAAAATGAACAAAAATTTCTTAAAATGAACAAAAACATAAAATGATCAAAATTTTGTAAAATAAGCAAGAATTTGTAAAATGAACAAAAATTTTAAAAAATGAGCAAAAATTTATAAATGAGCAAAAATTTGTAAAATGAGCAAAAATTGGTAAAATGAGCAAAAAATTTGTAAAATGAGCAAGTTTATAGTTTTCAGCTAAACATTGGTTTTCAGCGGATCCTATATATATACGCCAATGGTGTACTTTGTAGCTAGACAAACAGTTGTATTTTTTTTAGGTAGATAAGTTGAAGTCCCTTACAAGTAGGAGAATTTGGGGATCTCTCTGGCAAGGAGTGAGACTCGATCCCAAGATGTCTGGGATCACAGATTTAAATGTGATGCCAACACCACTAGGCTATCACCTGTTGCTCCAAAGAAAATGTTGTATATACAAATATCTATCTTACATATTTATTGGATCATGTATTAAAGTATAAATGAATGTTTATATCAATTTATAGATATATATTGTATTGTAGTTTATAAATGTTGTATTTGTCAACGATACAAGTAATATGCAACTTCCTAATATAAAAAAATATTACTCCCTCCATCCCATAATATAAGTCCTGATTCTGTTTTTACACGGGAATTAAGGTAAAGTGGAATCTTATTTTATTTGAATAAAAAGATTCATTTTTATTGAGAAGCACTTACATTGTTTTTTTCTTTTTAGTAAAAAATAAAAAATGAACATTTAATGTTGCATGGTTTAATGTGTAGAGGATTTCAATGGGGAAAAAGATTCCATTTTGTCATTAATAATGGTGCATTGGAAGCTGAAATTATGAGAACATTTTGGGAATAAAATTATTTTTATGAGGGTATTGTGGGCATAATTATTGATTGAAAATAGAAATAGGACTTATATTTTGGGACATCTTATAAGGAAACATGACTTATATTATGGGACGAAGGGAGTACATGTTAAGAAAGAAACACAGAGGAAATGTTGATTTTCACCCCTTTTTTTCCCCTACTCTATCTCTATCAATAAAAAAAATCCAACTTTCTTCAGCTTTAAAAAAAGATAGAGAAATTTGTCGGTTACTACCTATCAAATTAAATGTGTGATTTTGTACCTTTTGAAACACTTTACAGTTACTAATACTCCCTTTATTCTTTTCCCGTGGATTTTACTTGAATATGATATCATGCTAGTAAATACTTCCTCCATTTTTTTTTACTTGCATCGTTTTCCCACTTTTGGTAATTCCTTATATTCTTTCTTTCTCTCTCCTAGCATATGAGTTATTTTTATATCTCTTTCCTCTCCTTAGTCCTTACGCAAACACAAATAATGCAAGTATAAAAAGCAGAGGAAGTATATATTGCATAATTATTTAATAAATAAATTCCAAACTATAGAAAACCCATATCATATCGTTTGACTAAAAAAAATAACCCCCACACGTGATTTCTTCAAGTTGGAGCAGACTTAGGTTCACGTGAGATTTTTCAAGTTGGAGCAGATTTCGCAAAAATGATAGAAGGAGATGGCGATGGAGCTAAGAGAGAAATGACAGTGTCGAATGTCGAAGGAAAGAGAGCATAGATGAGGGAAATAGAAAAAAAATGGGGTTTATTTCTTTAGTCAATGGTATTCATATTGATTTTTCTTAGTTCAGTATTTATTTATTAAATAAATATATTTTTTTATATTGCAACATTTCGACTTTTCCATTATTCATAATTCACCATTTAACCTTCTATAATGATTTATACATAAGAAAAATCATAGGTATATATATAAAATCTTATTTGATTCATCTCAATGAGTATTTACTAAATATATCATTTTGCTTAATTTATACAAATATATAACTAAAATATTAATGGTCAAAATAATGTCTTGACAAGTGTGCGAACCCAAATGTTGCAATTAAAAAAGAACGGAAAAAGTAATACTATTAAATTATTAGCATCAAGTCATATTTAAGCAAAATCCATTTGACAATGAACTAATTAGGCAATATTAGTAATTGCAAAGTATTTCAAAAGGTAGTAATTGCCAACTTTTTTGTTTGAAAAGACTATAATTTACAAAATCATAGATTTACTAGGTAATACAAAATTTCCCAAAAAAAATACCCCCACAAACTCTTAATCTCTTATCATATTTAGTTTTTAATCAAATAACACTTGATGACCATAGTTTAACTTACTTCCAAATTGCGGGTCTTTTTTGTTCACCTTATTTTCAATCCTTATTAAAAAAAAATAAGTTTAGATAAATTCATATATGGTCTAATAAGATCTAATAAATTCAGTTTGACGCAAATGAGGTTTTTTACACTCACAAAAGAAGTTCAAATAAGTTCAGATTAGGTCTATTAATGATTAATAAGGTCTAATAAATTTAGATAAGCAGAGATAAGTTGAAAAGAACGAACCTTACGTGTCCTAATAAGAGTCATATCTTTTGCAACTGATTGAGTATTATTTAATTAGCCTTATATACATGCAATGCGTGTAAAAGCATATAAAGTTCTGAATAAAAAAACAGTAGTTAATAGTTATTGGAAGGGAGAAAAAGAAGAAGGTTATGAAAAGGAGAAAAGGAAGAACCGATAATATGTTTAGGTGTTTTGTATTATTTTTCAATTAAAAACTGTAAAATTATGTTTAATAGTTAATCACGGAGAAGGAGTTATGCCAGATAAGACCAATTAAAATAGGTTTTTTATGGGGAAATATCTAATAAAGAACTTTTAGGAGTGATAGACTAAATATGATATTTCAATGGGCAACTTAAGAGCATTTTAACAACTTCCTGCAAATAAGTCAACATCCCTGTGTAGACATTGCCTTTCCCTCCAATTTCTCATTTTCTTTGTCGTTTCTACATAACCCTTTATTGAATACAAAACACCAATTTATTTCAATTCCTCTTCCTTAGCATTGAAGCAATTCCTCACCGTTGAAGCAATTGTAACAGTGCGCACACTCACAAGCTTAAAGAGTACAACAATTAAATCATGACTAATGTCGTATTCAATCACGTGAACTAAAAATATTAGAACATCATAACAGATGAAAATTAAATCTAAAATTAAGAAGTCATAACACAAGAACTGTAATATCCCGAAAATTAAAACCTATTTAATTAAACGATAATTTTGTTTAATGATTAAATTCTTTTGACTCTTAAATTTTCTTTTAGTTAAGTTAATAAAAACTTGAAGTCTTTACAAGTTAGATTAAACAATTTCATGAATTTTCGTAATCTAACTTGTTTCCGTTCAAGAAACTTTAAGTAATGAGGAAGGGGATGCCAACTGAATGCTGAGAGAGTACGAGAGCTCCGATGGGTCTTGACGCCGGTAAACCTGCAAAGTACACTGAAAAACTACCCGGGGGTTTTTCCGGGAACGCCCCTCCGACGCTCAAGTCAGTAATTGAGGTTGAGAGAGCAGTAATTGTAGAGAGATATGCTCTAGCTTTTTAGGTGAGAATTCAATACCTTTTGATTGATGGGACAAGCACTATTTATAGTGGTTGTGAATTCCAATAAAATAGGGTATTTAGGTCAACTCCAGCTGGTGGAGGGTTGATGGCCCTAGAAGTAGGGGTATTTCGGTAATTTAGCCCATTGTGGGCTGGTCTTTGGAATAAGCCCAAACAATTAGCCCCACGCCAATTAACCGGAGCGAAAATCCGATTTTCAGGGGCGGTTGATTGGTGGAAGTGAAAAGATTGCGTCTCCATTAGGCTGGGGGGGCCCGCAAATCGTTAGAAGGCATTTGCAAGGCCATACGCCGACCCTCGTACACTAACCGAGGCTGAGTCGCCAAGCGGAGGAGCTCCTTCGACCGTAACAGGCGGTGCTAGGCCGAGAAGCTCTCGCGTGCTAGGCCCGGGAGGGGGGGGGGCTAGGCTTCCGAGGGACGCTAGGCCGCCGAGGGACGCTAGGCCACCGAGGGACGTTAGGACGCCGAGGGACGCTAGGCCGAGGGGCTCCTCCTTCGACCAAGGCCGAGGGGGTCCCTCGACGAGGCCGAGGCACGGAGATGGTCGAGCGGACGCGGGGCGGAGGCCGAGGGGCCGAGGCTCATGCTGGCAACTGGGGCGCGCAAGGCTGAGGGGCCGAGGCTCGTGCGAGCGGCTACCTGGCCGAGGGCTAATGAGCCCCTGCCTCCAACTAGGCATGAGGTATGATACTTAGTTTATTTTTCTAAGTATAGGACGCTCCTCGCTTGGCCGAGGGAGGTCCCAAGGTCGCCCTTCGGAGGGGCCAATGAGCCCCGGCATCCGGGTAGGCCTGAGGTGTTGATACTTAGTTTATTTTTCTAAGTAGTGGACGCTCCTCATGCGGACGAGGGAGGTCCAGGGTCACCCTTCGGAGGGGCTAATGAGCGCCTGCATCCGAGAAGGTATAAGTTATGATACTTAGTTCGTTTTTCTAAGTATAGGACGCTCCTCGTTTGGCTGAGGGAGGTCCCAAGGCCGCCCTTCGGATGGGCTAATGAGCCCCTGCATCCGAGAAGGCATGAGGTGTTGATACTCAGTTTATTTTTCTAAGTAGTGGACACTCCTCATGCGGACGAGGGAGGTCCATGGTCATCCTTCGGAGGGGCTAATGAGCCCTGCATCCGAGAAGGTATAAGTTATGATACTTAGTTCGTTTTTCTAAGTATAGGACGCTCCTCGTTTGGCTGAGGGAGGTCCCAAGGTCGCCCTTCGGATGGGCTAATGAGCCCCTGCATCCGAGAAGGCATGAGGTGTTGATACTCAGTTTATTTTTCTAGGTAGTGGACACTCCTCATGCGGACGAGGGAGGTCCATGGTCATCCTTCGGAGGGGTTAATGAGCCCCTGCATCCGAGAAGGTATAAGTTATGATACTTAGTTCGTTTTTCTAAGTATAGGACGCTCCTCGTTTGGCTGAGGGAGGTCCCAAGGTCGCCCTTCGGAGGGGCTAATGAGTCCCTGCATCCGAGAAGGCATGAGGTGTTGATACTTAGTTTATTTTTCTAAGTAGTGGACGCTCCTCATGCAGACGAGGGAGGTTCATGGTCATCCGTCGGAGGGGCTAATGAGCCCCTGCATCCGAGAAGGTATAAGTTATGATACTAAGTTCGTTTTTCTAAGTATAGGACGCTCCTCGTTTGGCTGAGGGGGGTCCCAAGGTCGCCCTTCGGAGGGGCTAATGAGCCCCTGCATCCGAGAAGGCATGAGGTGTTGATACTTAGTTTATTTTTCTAAGTAGTGGACGCTCCTCATGCGGACGAGGGAGGTCCATGGTCATCCGTCGGAGGGGCTAATGAGCCCCTACATCCGAGAAGGTATAAGTTATGATACTTAGTTCGTTTTTCTAAGTATAGGACGCTCCTCACTGTCCGAGGGAGGTCCCTGCTCCGCATGCCGCGGTTTCAAGTCAATTGCCGAGCCGGCATGACTTTCACTATGCAACCATGGCCCAATAAATCTTTATTCAGCAAATCTTCCTCAATAGTGTGGCCCAATTGGAGGTTTGCTCATGAAAGCCCATCCAAAGGGCGGGGCCCGAGGCTCTTCCATCCTTTTCTCTATATAATGAGGGAAGGAGAATTCATTTTCTCACTCTCATTCCATTCACTCAAAGCACTCTTTGTCTCCATCTCTCTAGTTTATCTCACTAGAATTGGATTCAGATTCTTCCTTCGATCGGTTTCTGCACTTAAGGTACGCCCGACTTCCCTTTCTTTGTCTTTTCTTTTTAATAAAGGCCGACGGCCGACCCCTTTTGTGAGTAAATAATGGGGTCTGAGTCGGGTACCCCTCCCGAATCCCCTCCTATGTACATATTGTCGGGGGATACTCGGGGGGTAGGAATAACATTAGCGACGACAACAGCTCGTTGCCTCGACCCTTCGGCCGTTCCCGATGCGGTTCTCCTTCCGAGCTCGGCCTGGTCTTTTGTGGAAGAGGCCGAGGGAGTCGTGCCCTACCCTTGGGAGGTATCCGTGGCCTATCCGTATGCACGACATAGTTACTTAGACAATTTCCTTTATGATGGTGTAGTTATGGCCGACCAAGGCGATGTCATTGATAATTCGGACCAAGTAGAGCACCCTCCGCTCGTGCCTGACGGGGGGCCGATCAACTGCTACCCACATCCTACTTGGATGAGTGTGATGATGAGGGATATGTCCTCCCTAGGGGTGAAGTGGTTCATTCGTGACCCTTACGCCTTGTATAGGCCAAGGAGTATGAATACGGTGTTGACGACGCCCCCTGGGTGTGTTGCGGTTTATCTTGCATGTTTAGACTTTGGCCTAAGATTCCCTATCCATCTCTTCATTAGAGAGCTCATGATCGCGTACAACTTTACGTTCACGCAAGTGGTGCCCAACTCGGGGTATACCATCATGGGTTTTGTATTGACTTGCCACTTGTTGGAGGTCACTCCCCCCCCCGCTTATGGAGAAACATGGTTAAGTTGGTGAAGATCCCTAAATCCGAGGGAATCGGTGGTGGTTGGTGGGGTTTCCAGTGCCGGAAGGGTTACAAGAATGTTCGGAAGATGCCTTCGACTCGGGAAGAAGTTCCGACATGAGTTTATTTATGTTTACTATGGCGGCAATGGGATTTGCCAACCCTGTGGTCTCGTGAGGAGCCACGAGTCGTTTGAACTTTGGAGTACTTGGAGATGTCGAGGGATGAGGCCGTGGGCCCTCGCTACTTCCAAACTCACCGTGAGATGGTCAACGGGGAAAAAGTCTTTGTCCCTACTAATTGGCTCCTCAAGCCAAAGTATGCTCAGGATGGACACTTCCTATTAGCCTTTGGAGTGAGCCCGGCTTACCCCCAGGGTAATGGGAGGGGATTGTATTTTCATACTTAGTCTTTTGCTTGATGTATGCTAATGTTGCCTTGCTTTTGCCTTTGTATAGTTGTTTCCCGATCACGCTTGGACGAAAAAATGGCAAAGAGAGTTGATGTCGCCGCTATCATGGCTCAGAGGCTCAGGAGAGAGCTTCAAGGCGGGGCGATCGGGGTGCCCCCTCCACCTTTGGTGAGTCTCACCTTCTATTTCTAGTTTCTTTTGTCACTTATGTTTTTATGCTAACTTTTGATGCCTTTAGGATCCTGCCAAGCCACGGCGCAAGAAGGGGCGCGACAACTCAAGTAGAGCGCCTAGAGACAGTGGTTGCCTTGGAGCACCGGCGTTCTAGCACCGAGGGGAGGCCTTCCTCAAGTAGAGGACCATCCCTCCAGTCTGGGCTTGATGCCCAATTTGACGGAGGTGAATGCGACCTTCCTCCAACTCCCACATACACTCCTTCTTCTCCCTCGTCGCCACCGAAGAGGGTACGTGGTCCTATAGCTGGGGCCGACGTCCCTTTCATTAGGTTGTCTACCGATGATAAGGGTCGGCGGCTAAGGAGGGTTTGCAGGGAGCTGACCTCTTCCACGGATGCGGAGTATTTGGAGTCCGTTGGCGAGGGTGAGGTGGATGACCTTCACCACGTCTGGATGGATGTAAGTATTGTGTATCATCTTTGTGTTTTACTATCTTGTATGCCTTTCTAACTTCCTTTCTTATTTTTGTAGATGTCTATTCGGATGACCATGCTGGGGCGCCGCCGCATTGCTTTGACTGAGAAGAATGAGAGGTTGTCCGCTAGGGTAGCTGATCTGGAGGCCGCGGCCCGCATCATCGACTACGGTGAAGGACTTGGAGGCGAAGCTTCACTACACCGAGTCCGAGCTGACTAGGGCGATGAGGGCAATCGCCAATGATCAGTCTAACTTCCTCGAGAAGTCAAATGACTTCACTAGCCAGATTAGCCGTCTGAAGAGTGATCTTGATGATGCTCTGAAGGGTCGTGATGATGCTCTGAAGAAGGTGAGTCGCCTCTCAACGAAACTGAAAGAGTCCCAGCTGAAGGAGGAGAGGTGCTATGCAGAATGGTTCAAGGCCTGGCAAGAGTCAGACGAGTGTCTGGCGTACAATACTGAAGTTGGTGAGAGCTCTTTCCAGGCGGGCGAGGACGCCGCACTAGCTTGGATGCGGAAGGCTGTGACTCAGGAGTGCCCGCCATTCGATTGGGAGGCCTCGGCTCGGACCTACCAGTCCCTGCACCAAGCTGAGATGGCCGCACTACATGCTCGGTTGTCGGCTACTAGCTTGGGCCATGAGGTTGACCCCTAACACCCGGCCAGTTCTTGGCGGGCGATGAGGGTGCCGAGTATGATGAGGAGGGTGCCGAGTATGATGAGGAGGGTGGAGACTTCGGCACTCTTCTCATTAGTGCCTTTGTATGGACTTAGCTTGTATTTTTCTTGTAAGAGGTAGTCTTTTGTTTGTTCAAGGCTGCCTCCCTTGCGTTGTAGTCTTCAAAGAAGTGGCATTTTGTTTGTTCAAGGCTACTTTCCTTATGTTGTAATGTTACCTGTTAGAGAATGCGAACTATTATCATTTACTGATCTTCCTTTGTTGAGTATTGTGATTTTCAGTTTCTACTTTTTGTTTGGCCAAGGTACTACCTGGCTCGCACTATTTTGGACGATGCGGTGCAACATGTATATTATCGATACTTAGGAAGTGCGCCGAAGCATATGCTTGGCCTCTTTTCATTCATTACTAATGTCTTTTACAAAAGTTGTTCCGAGGTCAAAAGCCTGGCCCATGTACATTGATGCCCCCAAATAACAATACTTAAACAAAATACTTCTTTAGATTATCTGCATTCCATGGTCGAGCAAGAGGGACTCCTTCAGGTGATTCGAGTCGATAAATTCCTAGCTTGATTACATGAGTGACCTTGTATGGTCCTTCCCAGTTGGGGCTGAGCTTGCCTTGCAGGTGCGAGTTCCCCGTTGCTTCTATCTTGCGAACGACCCAATCCCCCTAATCGTATGGGCATGTGCTTCACTCTCGGTTGAAGTACCGAGTGACCCTCTCGCTTGTATTGGATGGATCGGAGGAGAGAGTTACCCCTGATTTCTGGTAGAAGGTCAAGATTGATGGGTTTCTCTTGCTCATTTTCCGCGTAGTCGTGAAATGTCATGCGGGGGGAAGGTATGCCCACTTCCACGGGGACGACAGCCTCGCTCCCATAGACGAGCTGGAAAGGAGAGTAGCCAGTGGCTTCCTTGACGGTTGTTCGCGCGGACCAAAGTATCCCTGGCAATTCGTCGACCCATGCCCCCTTGGCTCCGTCCAAGGAGTTTTTAATTCCTTTGAGAACGACTTTGTTGGCCGCCTCAGCTTGGCCATTCGTCTGGGGCCTTGAGACGGCAGAAAATCTAGTGCTTATGCCGAAACGGTCACAATAATCTTGGGTCGGCCCGCTATTGAACTGCCTTCCGTTTTCAGATACGAGGGTCTTGGGGACTCCGAACCTTGTGATGATATTCCTCCAGATAAACATTTGCACTTGCTTGTCCGTGATTGTGGTAAGGGGCTCAGCTTCTATCCACTTGGTGAAGTAATCTATCGCAACAATGAGGAATTTTCTTTGTTCTGAGGCGGGAGGGAACGGGTCGAGTAGGTCCATGCCCCACTTATCAAAGGGCAACACAACTTTTATGGAGGTAAGGGGATTTGCTGGTGTGCGAGGGAGATCTGAAAACAACTGACACTCGGGGCATTTCCGCACCAGCTCCATTGCGTCTTCTTTCAACATCGGCCAATAATATCCCGCTCGGAGTGCCTTGGCGGCGATGGTTCTACTTCCCTGATGACTTCCACATGTCCCCTCGTGTATCTCCCTTAATATGTAGTCTCCATCCTCAGGGGTGACACACTTTAGCAAGGGATGAGTGTAGGATTTCTTGTACAAGTTCCCGTCATGCCAGGTGAACCACTTA
The DNA here is from genome assembly GCA_947646795.1 of Beta lomatogona. NCBI lineage: Eukaryota > Viridiplantae > Streptophyta > Magnoliopsida > Caryophyllales > Amaranthaceae > Beta > Beta lomatogona. Next base: position 3,355,996 of record CANSNZ010000996.1, read on the forward strand.
GCCCTTGCTTGAACCTTCTCAGCCTCCTTGTTGTCCAGGGGAAGCTCCTCATCTCTCAGGTACTTAATCATCGTTTCCATCCATGTGGAAGTTCTGTCTAGGACGAGAGTTTGTTTGGCATTGATGCTAGGTTGATGGATGACTTCCCACATGATGGTCCTTGGGCTCAGTCCGTCAGCTGAACTCCCCATTCGAGCTAGGGCGTCAGCTTGTTGATTTTCTGATCGAGGCACATGCAAGATCTGAAATTCTTGTAGGCTAGTGACCACCTCTTTGGTTTTGGATCTATACATCCTCATGTTATCCTCCTTGGCCTCAAATTCTCCCGATACTTGACCGACTAAGAGCTGTGAATCAGACTTGGCTCGGACTGACTTGGCTCCTGAGGCGATGCATATTTGTAGTCCTAGAATCAGTGCCTCATACTCGGCTTCATTGTTGGAAGCCAAAAAATCAAACTTAATGGCATACTCCAACTTGTCACCAACAGGAGGTATTATGACTAGCCCCGCTCCGCTTCCCGTTTTAGTAGAAGAGTCGTCAACCCGAAGCCCATGTTGCTAATCCTCTTCCTCGTCGGTCCGGAAGTGCATTCCGAGATGAAGTCTGCCAGGGCTTGGGCTTTAATCGCCCTTCGAGGTTCATACTCGAGGCCGAAGTCGGCCAGTTGGTCAACCTAATCTGTCATGCGACTGGAGTGATTGCGATTTTCAATGACTTTTCGAAGAGGTTGTCCGGTTAGGACCTTGATAGGATGTGCTTGAAAGTAGGGCTTCAACTTTCGACTCGCCATGACTAAGGCATAAACCATCTTTTCGATCCGCGGCCGTATTTGCTTTGCCCCTCGAAAAGCATGCCTGACGAAGTACACCGGATGTTGGCCATCCTCTCGATCAGCCACAAGCATCGCACTTGGTGCGTATTCGGACACCGCCAGATAGACATACAATGTTTCCCCTGAGAGGGGGGAAATGAGCTTGGGGAGGGTGGCAAGGTGTTGCTTGAGTTGCTGAAACGCTTTTTCTGCTTCTTCATCCCAATCAAATTCTTTCCGCTTGAGTGCTCGAAAGAATGTGAGGCTCTTGTCGGCTGACCGGGACAAGAAGCGCCCGAGGGCCCATAGGCAACCCGTGAGGCGTTGGACCTCTCGGACGTTCTTAGGAGACCTCATGTTCAACACTGCTTGCACCTTGTCTGGGTTGACTTCAATCCCTCTTTCGTCGACCAGGAAGCCAAGGCATTTCCCTCCCTTTACTCCAAAAACACACTTTTTGGGGTTAAGCATCATCCGATATTGACGGAGGGTAGACAAGGTTTCCCTCAAGTCAGCCGCGTGATCTGTTGCTTGCTTGCTTTTGACGATTATATCGTCAACGTACACTTCAATGTTGCGGCCCAGTTGGCCTTGGAAGATCTTGTTCACTGTGCGCTGATAGGTGGCTCCCGCATTTTTTAGCCCGAAGGGCATCATCTTGTAACAGTAGACCCCTTGGCTTGTAATGAAGGCGGTGTGTGGCCTATCTTTCTTAGCCATGGGTATTTGATGATACCCTGCATTGGCGTCCATGAAACTAAGAAGCGCATGCCTTGCTGTTGAGTCCACCAACCTGTCTATCTTGGGGAGGGGGTGGTTGTCCTTCGGACAAGCTTTGTTCAAGTCTGTGAAATCCACACACATCCGCCATGCTCCACTAGACTTCTTGACGAGCACCACGTTGGCCAACCATTCTGTGTATTGACAGTCTTCAATGAATCCTGCTTCTAAGAGCTTCTTCACTTCTGCTGCTGCGACCGCGTTTCTCTCCGGGCCTTGGTGCCTCAACTTCTGTTTAACTGGACGGTATCTCTCTTTGATGTTCAATTCATGGCACATGAAATTAGGGTCTAGCCCAGGCATGTCTGTTGCCTCATAGGCGAAAATGTCCTTGTACTCCCTCAATACCATGATGATCTCCTCCCTTGGTGCTTGATCTATTGTTCGACCTACCCTCACTCGATGGCCAAGTTCTTCATCAAGGGTGACCTCCTCATCCTCTTCAACTGGTTGAGGGCGATCATAACATTTCGGGTTCTCTGAGATGTAGATGCTGAGGCAGTCCAGGGGTGCCTCTTCTTCACTTCTCTTTCTCTTCTTGGGTGGTGTTCCTCCTTGAGATGAGGTGGTGCCATTTTTCAAGCTATTGACATAGCATTCTCTGGCTGATTGCTGATCCCCATGAACTTTGCCAACTTCCCCCTCATCCGTCTCATATTGCATCAAGAGTTGATACACCGAGATCGCGGCTTTGACCTTGTTCAGCGTAGGACGACTCATGATGGCGTTGTATGGCAATGGGATGTCCACTACCAAGAAATCAAGTGGTAGGCTTCTTCCTTTGCCTTTTTCACCGAGTCGCACTGGGACCTTGATAGTGCCGATGGGATGAACTGAGCTGCCCCCGAAGCCTATCAGTGGCTGATGGATGGGAGTCGTATCCTTCTCTTGATACTTGAGTTTTTTGAGGCAGTCCAAGGTGATGATATCAGCGGAGGATCCGCTATCAATTAGGATCCTCCTTACTCTTGAGTTCGCGATCTTCATCTCTATCACCAAGGGATCATCATGGGGTGTTTGAATGCGCTGAGTTGTCTCTCCGAAGGTCATTACGGGGCAGCTTGCCTGGGTACTCTCAACCTTTAACACTTTGGTGCTTCAGCTCTTGAAGGTGGGATTTGCGGGAACGGCCGGTTAGGCCTCCTGAAGCGAATCCACCCGATATGACACCGACGTACCCTTCAGTGTCATCACTGTTAGCTCGATCTTCTTTCCTCTTGTCCTTGTCCTCAGGATGTTTGAGGTACCTGTTGAGCTTCCCTTGGTCGGCTAGATTATCTAAGGCCTTCTTCAATTCACGGCAGTCACGGGTGGTGTGACCACACTCCTTGTGGTACTCACACCATAATCTTTTGTCCCGTCTAGTGTTGGAGGTTTTTATGGGGGTTGGCTTAGGTAACACCGACCTCTCCTTTGAGGTCCAAGTAAATCTCCCTTTGGTTTCTGTTAAATCGAGAATCCTCCCTACTAGCGGAGGGCCGGTTAGGCTGGGAGTTGGATCGAGGAGCCTTGGTCTGATCTCGGCCGTTGCGGTGATCCGCAAGACCCTTGATGCGCTCAAGTTATACGATGTTCTTGTGGTATTTTAGGTGCACATTGCTAAGGGATTTGTTCGTAATTGTTAAGGTTTGCATATAAATCATCCTTAGCGGAAGTTCGGAGTTTTGCGATATAAGTTGTGTTAATGTCATGCATTCCGAGCTTCCAAGGTGAAATGCATTTGAGCCGAGCATCACAAGCCACAAGCTCGCCAAGCCAAGCTCGAAGCATCGCTCAGCTCCAGCCATCGCACGCCCAAAGATCAAGCCGCCCGGCCCGGCTGGCCCATCGCACGCCCAAGACCTAACGCACGCCCGGCGCCCAAAGAAGATCGTCACCCATCCCGGCCGCATCGCAAGCATCATCGCCCAGCCAGCCGCGGGCCCGCCGCCAGCGAAGAAGCCCGGCTCGCACCACGCGAGCTAGGTCGCACCTCGCGACTCGTATCTCGCACCTCGCGAGTATTCTCGCACGGTGCGACCTCGCGTGGTTTCGCCAATTCTTCAGCTCGTTGCGAAGGCAGTAGCTCATCGCACGGTGCGACCACGTACCGCACCTCGCGACCCCTATGGCGGTCTAAATGTCGGCCGACTTTTGAGCCTTAGTATAAATACTAAAGTTTGTTTTTGGACCTAAAACACACACATTTGAGGAGAGAGAATATCCAACACTCCATTCTTCTCTTCTTCTCTTCTCTTTTTAGTTTTTATTTTCTAGTTTAGTTTTTGTAGATTTCAATTATGGGATTGGCTTATGCTATGCCGATTGTAGCTTGAACCGTTCTTGAACGAGATTAATATGGAGCTTCAAGCATTATTGTGAGATCTTTCTTCTCTATTTATTTCCTTTGATTATGGTTTAATTTCTATGCTTGCTTTCAATGGTTTTTGCATGATTATGCTAGGAACGTTACTAGTTTGATTGTGTAATTAATCTAATGCTAGATTTAAGAATAGAATCGGATTGTTTTATTCTTTTATCAATTAGTAGCAAACTAGGGAGTAACTTAGATGCAGATCGTCTTGGTTATTTCTTGGGGAAATTGAATCAACTGTTGAACGTTTATCGCTTGTATGACGTTAGCGTGTCTATTGGTTCTCTCGTGTTTATTGCTTGCTATCGGATTGAACTTAGACGCGATCGGACTAGGTTATCCTTTAGTTAGGGTTTTATAGTCACGGCCGATCGTGCTATTCAACTAAGAATAAGGAGAATGCGAGATTAATTCTCAACAATAGATAATAATGGAAATGAATAGAGTCGAGGTTCAATGATCGATAATGAATTGAAGTGCATGTTAATCGGATTCAAGATCTTCCTATATTGATTTCTCATCTTGTTTATATGCTAGTTAGTTGTAGTTTAGTAAATCTACTTGAAAACCCCCTTTGTTATTATTAGTAGGTTTCTCGACCGTTAGAGTCTTCTAGGTACTAACGCACGCTAAGTATATAACTCGTCCCCGTTTCCCTGTGGATACGAACCTTACTTCCCTTATACTAGTTTAGTGTAAAAGAGAGTAGGAGAAATTTTATCTTTGGCCGGGTGGCGTTCACGACAAGCGCGGCCCGCCAAATTTTGGCGCCGTTGCCGGGGACACTGTGTTACTTGTTTATATTTAGTGTATGTTTTTGGATTGTATTGCTTATGGTTTTTGTTTATGGTTAATACTCGTGCTACTAACCAAGAACCTTTGCAGTACGATCGAGATCTAGAACTAACCCTTTTAAGGTTGAGAAGAGAATTGCGTGAAGACTTTAGAGAGCTCCCTTTTTCGCTTCAATTTGAAGAAGAGATGCCTCCTAGAGTTGAGCACCGCACTTTAAAGGAGCTCACTGCTCCTAACCTTGACCAACAACCTTTGTGTATCACATTTCCGGAACCGGAAGTGGGGGACACATTTGAGCTAAAGTCGGGGTTGATACATTTGCTTCCCTCATTCCATGGGCTAAATGGTGAAGATCCAAATAAACATTTGTCAGAGTTTCATGTGGTATGCAGCAGCATGAAACCAAGTGGAGTTTCAGAAGATAGAATTAAGCTTAAAGCTTTCCCCTTTTCGCTAAAAGACGCAAAGAAAGGACTGGATGTACTACCTTCCGTCCGACAAAGATCACCACTTGGGCTCAATTGAAAAAGAGCTTTCTCGAGAAATACTTTCCCACTTCTAAATCATCTACATTGAAGAAGGAGATAAGTAACATTGAGCAACGAGGTGATGAGTCTTTTTATGAGTATTGGGAGAGGTTTAAGAAATTATGTGCTAGCTGTCCATACCACGGTTATTCAGAGGAAGATTTGGTTCTATACTTCTATAATGGCTTATGTGATGAGGATGCTAGGATGGTCAATGCAGCAAGTGGTGGATCCATTGTGAATAAAACTGCACTCGCTGCTAAGGAACTGTTAAATGAGCTTGCTGAAAGCTCGAGGCAGTTTAGTAGAAGGTCTGGAACTCGACGTGTGGTCTCCGAGGGTTCTAGCTCTTCTAAGTTGGAAGATCGGTGCAAGCTCTCACATCCGTGATGCGAGACTTCATAGTGAAAGAGAAAACTCACCAAGTGAAGGCTTGTGGCATTTGCTCTTCGCATCATCCAACTGATTTTTGCCCTCATCTACAAGAACCGAGTGAAGAGGTTAAGGCGGCCGATTTTCGGGGCCAAGGTTTCCGTAAAATATATGATCCATATTCTCGGTACCTACAATTCGGGATGGCGAGATCATCCTAATTTGAGGTACGGGAACTCATCGGGGAACCCAAGCGGCGCCACAAAGAAGATAACCGCCCACCACCTCCTTATTCGAGAGCACCGGAGCAAGGAGCTCCATATTTTCTGGCCGCAAGGCCAACCACAGAACCGAGTACCGGCATGTCTACGAGAGGATATGATTAATGCTTTAACTAAAAATGTCACTAACATGCAGGGAAATATGGTTCAGTTTCAGGAGGAGACCCGTTCGAGCATCAAGAACTTGGAGAGCCAAGTAAGCCAAATTGCGGGAGCTGTAACCAAGTTAGAGGCTAGGGATTCGGTGAGGTTTCCATCCCAAATAGAACTCAACCCAAAGATGAACGTGAGTGCTATCACATTGAGAAGTGGAGCGGAAATTGCAAGCAAAGAGAGGTTAGTGGTTCGAGACAAAGAGATAGTGGAAGAGGTGATCGAGCATGAACCGACAACAGATTATACATCATTGCCACCTCAACAAGAGGCGAAAGTCCAAAAATCACCTCCTCCACCATATGAACCAGAGCCACCCTTTCCCGAGGCATTGAGAGAAACCCGCAAAACAGAGCACACCAATGACATGTACGAAACCTTTCGTAAATGTGAGGTAAACATTCCCCTTTTTGATGCTTTAAATCAAGTACCTAGGTATGCTAAGTTCCTTGAAGAATTATGTACTTCGAAAAGAAAGCAAAAACAAAAAGGGAGTGCAAAAAGTGAAGGCTAGCGAGCATGTCTCGCTATCTTTCAAAAGAAATTGCCTCAAAAGTGCAAGGACCCAGTGAATGTTTACCATCCCATGTACCATAGGTGACACCATGTTTCCTAAAGCCATGTTAGACTTAGGTGCGTCAATTAATGTGATTCCATATTCATTGTATAAGTCTTTGAAACTTGGCAATTTGCATGAAACCGGTGTGGTGATTCAATTAGCCGATAGATCCAATGTTTATCCTAGGGGTAAATTAGAGGATGTGTTAGTAAAGGTTGGGAAATTGCAATTTCCTGCTGATTTTTATGTTTTGGAGATGGAGCTCGATAAGCATGCCGCCCCCATCCTTTTGGGGCGACCTTTCTTGAAAACATCTTGCACTAAAATTGATGTTTGCGCTGGTTCTTTGACCATGGAGTTCGAGGGAAAGGTAGAGGCGTTTAAAATCGATGATTCTAAGCCTTTGATTAAGGATGATAACCCTCTTTACTCTATTAACATTGTTGACTCTGTTTTGCATGATGTTCTTGATATTGAGCATGTTGATGAGTCGATAAATGTTGATGATGTCTTGGTTGAGGATTGTGCCTCTCCTACTAACATGCGAGGTTATGGTGCCGGAGTGGAAAGAGCGTAAAAAGCCTCCCCGATTTACCACCTTGTTTTGAAACTGTACCACTAACGATGCATTGCAAGAGTTCTTCTCCGTTAGTTTTGCGAGTACTCGAATGGAGGTTGACATGGAGCCTCCATTGTCACACATGGAGCACAAGCCCAATTTTTGAGCTTAAGGTACTAAGTCGAGCTAACGACTTTAAACAACAGCGCTTCTCGGGAGGCAACCCGAGACCCCGAGACCCCTTTATTTTCTTTCTTTCTCTTTATTTTTCATCAAATTTCCACCACCACAACAAAATTTTCTTTCACCCACCACCCACCCACTAAAAAGATCCACAACCAATCTTCATCCACTTGGAACCAAAATCCACAAAAGACAACCCGTTGGGAGAAGTTCAATAGCTAGGAATTGGTACAACTAGAGGGTTGAGATTGTTAATGTATCTTTTCGATCTCTTAAGCTAGGTGCAAATCTCACAAATTCAAAACTTTTGAGCTTGTCATTTGTTTGAGTGATTCGAGGGAGAGGGTTGTGAGTTGAGTTATGAGATTTGAGTTGGTGTTGTTAAGAAATTTGAGTTTGACGAATTGCTTTTCATGAGTTTTGAGAATTCGATCTTCGATTTACTCGATTGTTGGTTTCCCCCCCATTTTCAGTTTACTTTTGCTTCTAATTGTCGACACATTGAGGACAATGTGTAGTTTAAGTAGGGGGGAGGGTATTCTCATTCTCATGTATCTATGTTGTGTATATTACTTTCAATTTGAAAAAAAAAAAATGAAAAAAAAAAAAAAAAAAATATGATGATGAAATGAAACCCGCTGAGTTCAAAACCCACAAGGGTGGGCGACTTAGGCAAAAATGGGGGCCCGGATAGGTTGAAAACCCGAAAGGGCAACTTATGCAAAAAAGTGGCTTATATTGAGCGGGTAAGATGGTGAGATGAAAAAAAAAAAAAAAATGTGAGAAGCTAGGATGAAAACCCGAAAGGGCTCCTAGGCAAAATGAGAGATTAAGAGAGAATTATGTATTTTGAAGATTCATTTGCCGGAGATTTGTTTTGGCTTTCACTTTCTTTTGGTTTATTGTTTTTGGGAGTAAGCATGGAATTTATCCCTTTTTGTCTTTGTTCCATAGCTTGCTTATATAGGTTGGTTGTAATAGTAGTAGTAGTTTATCTTTTGAGGTTTTAGGCGAGTTGTCATTTTGATTGTGGCGTTGGAGTGAGATCCTTTGAGATCCTTCGAGATTTGAGCTCACATTTTGGTTGTCGTTTGGTGATTATTGTTGTCGCGTCTTTTTATTTTTCAGGTGAGCTCGAATCTAAGTGTGGGGAATCATCGTCCCTTACGTTTAGGTTTTTGAGCGGATGTTGTTAAGATGTGATGATGATGATGTAGTTGATGGGGAGTGTAGGTTGGTGTCGTTAGTTTGGGTGATGATTTATTTGGTGATCCTCATTTTGAGTTTACTCGAGGTCGAGTAAAGTTCAAGTGTGGGGGGTATTTGATGCGCTCAAGTTATACGATGTTCTTGTGGTGTTTTAGGTGCACATTGCTAAGGGATTTGTTCGTAATTGTTAAGGTTTGCATATAAATCATCCTTAGCGGAAGTTCGGAGTTTTGCGATATAAGTTGTGTTAATGTCATGCATTCCGAGCTTCCAAGGTGAAATGCATTTGAGCCGAGCATCACAAGCCACAAGCTCGCCAAGCCAAGCTCGAAGCATCGCTCGCCTCCAGCCATCGCACGCCCAAAGATCAAGCCGCCCAGCCCGGCTTGCCCATCGCACGCCCAAGACCCAACGCACGCCCGGCGCCCCAAAGAAGCATCGTCACCCATCCAGCCGCATCGCAAGCATCATCGCCAGCGGCCGGGCCCGGGGCCAGCGAAGAGCAAGCCCGGCTCGCACCACGCGAGCTAGGTCGCACCTCGCGACTGTATCTCGCACCTCGCGAGTATTCTCGCACGGTGCGACCCGCGTGGTTTCGCCAATTCTTCAGCTCGTTGCGAAGGCAGTAGCTCATCGCACGGTGCGACCCGTACCGCACCTCGCGACCCCTATGGCGGTCTAAATGTCGGGCCGACTTTTGAGCCTTAGTATAAATACTAAAGTTTGTTTTTGGACCTAAAACACACACATTTGAGGAGAGAGAATATCCAACACTCCATTCTTCTCTTCTTCTCTTCTCTTTTTAGTTTTTATTTTCTAGTTTAGTTTTTGTAGATTTCAATTATGGGATTGGCTTATGCTATGCCGATTGTAGCTTGAACCGTTCTTGAACGAGATTAATATGGAGCTTCAAGCATTATTGTGAGATCTTTCTTCTCTATTTATTTCCTTTGATTATGGTTTAATTTCTATGCTTGCTTTCAATGGTTTTTGCATGATTATGCTAGGAACGTTACTAGTTTGATTGTGTAATTAATCTAATGCTAGATTTAAGAATAGAATCGGATTGTTTTATTCTTTTATCAATTAGTAGCAAACTAGGGAGTAACTTAGATGCAGATCGTCTTGGTTATTTCTTGGGGAAATTGAATCAACTGTTGAACGTTTATCGCTTGTATGACGTTAGCAGGTCTATTGGTTCTCTGTGTTTATTGCTGCTATCGGATTGAACTTAGACGCGATCGGACTAGGTTATCCTTTAGTTAGGGTTTTATAGTCACGCTGATCGTGCTATTCAACTAAGAATAAGGAGAATGCGAGATTAATTCTCAACAATAGATAATAATGGAAATGAATAGAGTCGAGGTTCAATGATCGATAATGAATTGAAGTGCATGTTAATCGGATTCAAGATCTTCCTATATTGATTTCTCATCTTGTTTATATGCTAGTTAGTTGTAGTTTAGTAAATCTACTTGAAAACCCCCTTTGTTATTATTAGTAGGTTTCTCGACCGTTAGAGTCTTCTAGGTACTAACGCACGCTAAGTATATAACTCGTCCCCGTTTCCCTGTGGATACGAACCTTACTTCCCTTATACTAGTTTAGTGTCAAAGAGAGTAGGAGAAATTTTATCTTTGGCCGGGTGGCGTTCACGACAAGCGCGGCCCGCCAACCCTTGTCATCCTTCCTCTTCCTGGAGTTGCCATTGCTTGGCTTACAAATGTCAGAGGCTTGTATAAACTTTTGTGCCCGGGTCATGGCTTCCGTGAACGTAGTGACTTCGTTTTCCGCCAAGGACCAACGGAACTTGCCCTAGGAAGAGCCTGACATGAGGGCAGTGAATGCTACCCCATCTTGGAGGTCTGATACCCTTAGCGACTATTTGTTGAACCTCCTGATGTAGTCGCTCAGGCTCTCATTATTCTCTTGTCTGACCGACATCAAATGGATGCTAGTCTTCTTGTGTCTCCATCCCGCAATGAAATGCTGAAGGAAGAGTGCTTCTAGCACTGAGAAGTTAGTAATAATTCCGGGGGATAACTCTGAAAACAGCTAAGTGCCAACCCTTTGAGCGTAGTTGGGAAGTAGTGACACCATGCCGCTTCGCACCCCGTTTGCACACTCATTTGCGCTTTGTATGAGGCCATGTGGTCAGCCGGGTCCGTCGAACCCGCATATTGCTCGATGAGAGGCACTTTCACTTTGCCTGGGTTGGGGGTGTCCATGATTTCTTTGCTGAAGTGGGTCATGAAGTTCAAGACACCTCTATTGACCATCTGGGGGTCCCCACGCTTGCATGGTTGAGATGAGGCCGAGTCCCATTCATCCTCCCGGCGTCGGGGCGAGTGAGGAGGGGATCTCTCTCGCTCCCGGCGAGGAGAGTGGGGCTGACCAGGCTCACGCTCGCGTCTTGATGGGGCCGCCCTTGAAGCTTCCTTCCTATTAAGGATTTCCGGGCATCCATCCGCCCTTACGGAGTCGGTTCTCTTCAATTGTCTGACGGGCATCCCTCTGCCCACATTCTGTTCGAGGCGGTCTCTGTTCCGATCGATGGGGTCTATGGGCCGACATAGGGAGTCTCTGAGCTGACTGAGGGAGTCTTCGCTCTCTTGGTTGTTCATGCCTTCGGGCCGAGGGCTGAGGGGGTCCAGCAGCATTTGATCTTTGCATTCGAGAGGTCCCTTCCCTCGCCTCCCCCTCAGGCTGAGGGTGGGGATGTGGCTGCCCCCCATTTTGAAGAGTAGCTAACATGACCCTTAGGTTCCGTTCAATGTTTTGGTTCAGCTGGTCCGCTATTCTCTGGAGCTCAGCAGGCAGAGGAGGTTGTGGATGAGGGGGTCCGGCTGGTTGAGGCTGAGGCCCATGCTCTGGCGGAGGCGTAGGGCTCTCATCCTCATGAGGGCCTAGTGTCTCAACGGTAGGTGTGCGATGAGAAGGTGGATTAGGTTCTGGCTGAGGAGCTTTACGGTTTCGATGGATGGGTGCCATTTCAGCTCTCGATTGTGGCTTGAGATTATTGTTTCCCCACAGACGGCGCCAAACTGTTTCCGTTCAAGAAACGTTAAGTAATGAGGAAAATGGGGTTTATTTCTTTAGTCAATGGTATTCATATTAATTTTTGTTAGTTTAGTATTTATTTATTAAATAAATACTTTCTTCTTTTTTTTTTTATTGCAACATTTCGACTTTTCCATTATTCATAACTCACCATTTAACCTTCTATAATGATTTATACATAAGAAAAATCATAGGTATATATATGAAATCTTATTTGATTCATCTCAATGAGTATTTACAAAATATATCATTTTGCATAATTTATATAAATATATAACTAAAATATTAATGGTCAAAATTATGCCTCGACAAGTGTGCGAACCCAAATGTTGCAATTAAAAAAGAACGGAAAAAGTAATACTATTAAATTATTAGCATCACGTCATATTTAAGCAAAATCCATTTGACAATGAACTAATTAGGCAATATTAGTAATTGCAAAGTATTTCAAAAGGTAGTAATTGCCAACTTTTTTGTTTGAAAAGACTATAATTTACAAAATCATAGATTTACTAGGTAATACACAAATTTCCCAAAAAAAATACCCCCACAAACTCTTAATCTCTTATCATATTTAGTTTTTAATCAAATAACACTTGATGACCATAGTTTAACTTACTTCCAAATTGCAGGTCTTTTTTGTTCACCTTTATTTTCAATCCTTGTTAAATAAAATAAGTTTAGATAAATTCATATATGATCTAATAAGATCTAATAAATTCAGTTCGACGCAAATGAGGTTTTTTACACTCACAAAAGAAGTTCAAATAAGTTCTGATAAGGTCTATTAATGATTAATAAGGTCTAATAAATTTAGATAAGCAGAGATAAGTTGAAAAGAACGAACCTTACGTGTCCTAATAAGAGTCATATCTTTTGCAACTGATTGAGTATTATTTAAATAGCCTTATATGCATGCAATGCGTGTAAAAGCATATAAAGTTCTGAATAAAAATACAGTAGTTAATAGTTATTGGAAGGGAGAAAAAGAAGAAGGTTATGGAAAGGAGAAAAGGAAGAACCGATAATATGTTTAGGTGTTTTGTATTATTTTTCAATTAAAAACTATAAAATTATGTTTAATAGTTAATCACGGAGAAGGAGTTATGCCAGATAAGACCAATTAAATAGGTTTTTTATGGGGAAATATCTAATAAAGAACTTTTAGGAGTGTAGACTAAATATGATATTTCAATGGACAACTTAAGAGCATTTTAACAACTTCCGGCAAATAAGTCAACATCCCTGTGTAGACATTGCCTTTCCCTCCAATTTCTCATTTTCTTTGTCGTTTCTACATAACCCCCTATACCGAATACAAAACACCAATTTATTTCAATTCCTCTTCCTTAGCATTGAAGCAATTCCTCACCGTTGAAGCAATTGTAACAGTGCGCACACTCACAAGCTTAAAGATTACAACAATTAAATCAGGACTAATGTCGTATTCAATCACGTGAACCAAAAATATTAGAACATCATAACAAATGAAAATTAAATCTAAAATTAAGAAGTCATAACACAAGAACTGTAATATCCCGAAAATTAAAACCTATTTAATTAAACGATAATTTTGTTTAATGATTAAATTCTTTTGACCCTTAAATTTTCCTTTAGTTAAGTTAATAAAAACTTGACGTCTTTACAAGTTAGATTAAACAATTTCATGAATTTTCATAATCTAACTATTTCTAAATAAACTCATAGAATACAACCAACTAACTTCATGAACAAAGTTAAAAGAAATTGTTACTTTTTAGTAGTTGATCACTGGAAGAATGTTATAAAATGAAAGAAAGAGGATTTTACAAAATAAGCGAAAAAAAACGGAAAATTGGACTGGAATAATCCCACCTTTGGGCGTTCTTCCAATAATAATCCCACCTTTGGATTATTCTGGAATAATCCCACCTTTGCTTACTAAATCGACTTTTTGGCCCCAAAAACTTGTAACTTGATAAACCGGTAAACCAAGTTACTTTTCCCTCCTAGGACCCCACCCCAGCCCACCGTACCACACACTGACCACCCCTCCCCTCCTCCACTCCACCCCCCCCCCCCCCCCCCTCCACCGTCGATCCGTCACTCGCCGTAGTGGAAGACGAAGGAAGAAATAGGGGGGAGGGGGGTTGCGGGTCCGAAAGGGAGGAGGGAGGGGGTCATGGTCCGACGAGGGAGGAGGGATGGGGTTGCGCGTTTGACGAGGGGAGGGGGAGGGAGTTGCGGGGGGCTGCGACGGGGAGAGGGGAGGGGAGGGGAGGGGGTGGGGGTTGCGACAGGGGGAGGAGAGGGGGTGGGGGCTGCGACGGGGGAGGGGGGGGGCAGCGGGGAAGCTGGGGTGGGGCAACAGGGATTTGGGGTGGGGGTGGGGGCTGGCGGTGGTGGGGGTGATGGTGGGGGTGGCGGTGGGGTGGGGCAACAGGGAAAAGGGGCTGGTAACTTGTTGTTACCGGTCACTTTGTTCTTGGGACCAAAAAGTCGATTTAGTAAGCAAAGGTGGGATTATTCCAGAATAATCCAAAGGTGGGATTATTATTGAAAAATCGGCCAAAGGTGGGATTATTCCAGTCCATTTTCCCAAAAAAACTGACTTTTATCCTTGCCTCCTTCCTCTCTCACACATAGCAACAGAGTTTTGTATCAGATTTTTGGCACCGAAAAACACCACCATGGCCTCCAAAGTCAACAATTCAGAAATGTCTCCTGGTTTTGTAAATCCATCAACATTAATTCATAGTTTTAAGCTTTCTAGAAGCCCATCCATGGCTATAAGTAGCCATCTTTAGCCAAATTTTCACACACCCAACAACTCCCTTCTCCCTCCCTTTGCCGGCTGCTGCAGCCTGCAGCATCACCACTACCGCTGCCAGCGTGCTACCCACTGGAAAACACCGCCATCTGCTCAGTCACCTGAGCACCCACAGACCCACCAAGTCGACACTCTTGCTCGACCTTCTCTTCCCCTCTCGCTGCATCTTCTCGCTCCTCGACTCGCAGTAGTCCCGCACTGCGGTGGATCCGTCGAACCACCACCCTGAACCAGAAACGCCGTCGCCGGTCAATCGTCGCGCCAACCTACTTGCAACACCTGTTTTCCCATACTCACCACCTCTGTTTCCTCTCTTCTATTCCAAGGTTTTGACAACATATATAACTATCTTTGGGCTTAGTTAAAAGTTCAAGTCATGGCTTAATGTGCTTAATGTATAAGTTGCATCAGGTGGGCTAAGTGTAATAATTGGACTAATGATGCTAGATCAAATATGATTTACGTGCTAGTAACCCAACTTATATTATCCATTACATAATTTTTCTTGTCGACTCCTAATGATGTTGTTAGCAACTACTTCGTTTGTTCTTTTTCTATTACAACAATGAGATTTTCACACTATTCATTTACCACCCTTTCACTATCTCTTGTGATTTTTACGTAAGGAAAAATATAGTCATGTGGGATTTTATTAGATTCGTCTCGATTTATCATTTCAAAATATCAAATTTGTATAATTTTACTAAAACACAATTAAAGATATTAATAGTTAAAGTTTTGTACGTTAAGCAAGCGTGAAAACTCTATTGTTGCAATAGAAAAAGAACGCAGATAGTAATTATTAGACAAATGTTATAGAAACTAAAATTTGCTATTTGTTAATATTATTATATATCAATGTTTAAGGCCTACAATAACCTTAGTTAAACTTATGTTTATCACTTAGTACTAATATTGCTTATAATTCACTAATACTCACGACCCATTTCTAATGCTTAATTAAAGTGGTTATAATGATAATAATAATGAAATAAATGACTAGTTAATAAACTTGTTTAATGATAAATCACTTAAATAAGTATACTTTAAGTAATGATAATTATTAATTATGAACCTTTATGACTTAAAGTACATGGACGAGAGGACCAAGTACGACATGATTCTCCAAACCATAGACAATATGACAATATGACAATATGATGGACGTTATGACTACTATGACAAATTTTGCCTGACTTGGACCTAATATAACTATAAACTTACTGTAATTAATAATAAGTGCTAATTGACATTAAGGCCTAAAGGTTAAATAAATTGAACATATATTAATATCACAATTCTTGGCTAGGTTAAAAAGGATATTACAAGCCTCCCCCGGCTATCAAAGTTGCTAAGCAGGATTTAAGGTAACGTCTACTGCTAACACCCACACTCTCCTTTTAACTATGTTTTATATAATGCCTTTATATCTTGTTTATACTATCTTATTATTTACGGTGTGCGGGATATGAAATGTTTGGCTATATAAATGATGTTCATAAATGATTTGGTGTTATGAGAAATATGATTACTTGATGACGTTTATGCAATATAATGACTTTACTATTTTATATGAAAAGTACTTAAAAGATATGAAACATGATAAATGAAAGTGAAAGATGGTTCATGGAAGTACTATATTGTGCATGTGTCATTCTGTTATTTGCCGGGAATGCCACCTTCTTGATGGGGGACAATGTTCTCGGTGGCACCTGCATTATGGCATTATATGCCACCTTTTGATGGGGGACAATATCGTCGGTGACTTTGCCTTCCGTTACTATTGGCATTATGTGCCACGCCTTCTAATGGGGGACGAATGTCCTCGGTGGCTTTGCGTTCTGTTAGGATCTATGACATTATATGCCACCTTCTGATGGGGGTCTTATGTCCTCGGTGGCTTTGCCTTCCGTTGTATTTGTCAAGTAACCAAAGAAAGTTTTCTGATAGTGAATATGTTAATGAAGGATGATAATGATCAATGACAATATGAATAGCTCTTAAGTTCTTGATTTGAATCATATGTTTATGAAATGGTTTCTGTTTGCAACTAAAATGAATTTACTATGTTAGGGTCGTATGTTACCGAGCAACGACTCATAACATTTTGCTTTTATGTTTTAGATATGGCAGAGCAGTTGTAGGAGTCTTGTTATTTTGTTGAAGTGACTCGTATAATTTGGGATATTTAAGATATTTTGTATTATGGGTAACCACTATTATTTATGATGAGCATTTGTATATTTAAAAGACTATTTTAGGCTGTTATTTTATTTGTAAGCCTATAACCCACATGCTTATGTTCAATTTCCGCTGCCAATTAAGGTTACGAATTTCTGGGACATTACAAGAACAATCATAAACTAATTCATTGAAAGTAATTAAGAAGGGAACAACTCATAGATTGGAATTAACTACACTGATGCAGTCGCTGCCCTCGACTTCACCCACAAAGAATGACCATTCACCTTCGTAGGTCTTCAACATCATATCCCTAAATCGAACTTCATCACACCATCTTCACTATCTCACAAAACTCTTACATTGTGTATGCTTGTGTGTCTTCTTATGGCAGAACTAGGGAATTTTCATACCCTATTGTGAAAATCCCAATATATCAATTTTAGGGAAAAATTGTAGAGAAGAAATAAAAAAACTGATATGCTATGTTTCCTTGTCAAATAGATTGTGTTATATCTATTTCGTGTTCGTGCAATGTCAATTACCAATCGTGTCAAAAATCTCGACACTAACCCGACACGTTTAACTAATCATGTTGATACCCCTTGAAACTAACCCAATGATTTAATCAAGCAATTACCTAGGTCGACCCATGTAACGTATTTATTCAAATTTCCTAAAAAAATTAACAATAAATTGATTTTTTATGTCCAATATTTTTCGGTCCATGTTTATTTAGGTAATAACTTCAAGTATATTAGAATTATTTAAATAATTCATTAATGTTTTGCTACCTTATACCATAAATGGTGTTAGAATATTAAATTTTCCTATATATTTAAGTTAAACTTATAAAGTTGTGTCAGTTTCGGGTTGAAGATCTCAATACTAACCCAACCCAATTATTAAACTGTTAAACATGTGTTGACTGCTATATAGACGTGTCGAAAAAGCTTGAGACTAACCCATTATTTTCATATCCAGTTTGTGTCGTTTCAACTCTTGACGTTGTGCGTGAGATGGGAAAGCTACCAAATCTTGAAAGATGATGAAATAAAATTTCCTACTCTGGTAGCTTCATTCTTACTCCCTCCGTCCCATAATATAGTTCACATTTCTTTTTGCACAGTCTCCAAGACGTACCTTTGACCTACAATATCTTCTATTTTGTATTAGTAAAAAATATAAAAAGTTGATAATATAAATGTAGACATTGAGACGAATCTAACAAGACCCCACATGAGTATGCTTTTTTGTATACATTAATGAGAATATTTGGTCAAAGATTTTAAAGTTTGACTCCCAAAATAGAAATGGGAACTATATTATGGGACGGAGGGATTATTATTTCGTACTGCTCGTGGGAGGATGAACGCAAGTAGGCCACTTCCTTTTTCTGTTCATTTTGCATTTGCTTCACACTTGGGTTCACGTACGAAACATGGGCTTTTCATTCTCTCTCTCTCTCTCTTTGTTTTAATACATTAGGAGGAATTGGGCTTAACCCAATTATTGTGTTATTGTCTTGAGTCTTAATTAAATTTATCTTCATCCAAGGGTGGTTCTTAGCCTATGCAATTAGGGCGATAGAATAGGGCCCCTAAAATATAAAGGCACCAAAATATATTTATATTTAATTATTTGAAGAAAAGACAAAAGAAAAACATTTAGATCAGTAGTAAAAGTGTAAGGAACATGAGTTCAACTCTTGGTATCCGCAAAATTCATCAAAGTTTTGTTGTTTAAACTTTTGAAGATAGTCATAGTTACCAAATTTGTAAATACTGAATCTTATACTTCTATTTTTTCAACTACAAATGAAGGGCCCAATTAAGGTTTTTTTATAGGGCCCCTTTTAATTTTGTCATATTTGCTCCGGCCAGCCCCTGCCTTCATCACATATGGTCTCGTATAATCTTTCGGCCAATAAGTAAGATGGATAGTGCCCAAATATCTAACCATAAAATATAATACTATTATCATCATATTATTAACGAAAGGTAAAAATATAGAAGGAAAGAGCTAATTATATATAAATAAATGTTAACTATAATGACAAATAATATATATATATATATATATATATATATAAAAGACATCCAAAAGACTAAAATTAGGAGTGGAAATATGTTAAATTTCGCACTTGTCAAACTCTATGGCTCTCCTTATTACCTGACTTAGTTCATGTCTCATTATGTTATTCTCTGTGCAAGTTCGGAGCGTAGGCTGCTGAGTTGGTGCTGTTTTATTTTGTGATAGAGTTGTGTTATTTACTTCTTAAGGCACTCATAGAGGTAAGTAAAGCACAGACTTCCAGATAAAACGTTTTCATGATCAAGTAACAAATGTAAGGCACGTAGCTAAGGCCGCAACCCGCAACAGCAAAGTTCTACATCTATAATTTCGTTATGAAGTATCCTTGCAGTTTCATGAGTATTATCTTCTTCGCTATGAGTTGGGACTAAATTATTTAATAAAAATGATAGAGCAGAAATATTTTTTCTGTGCTATTAGTTTTACTTTTTGATTTAACAAAGAAATAAAAATGCTTGTACCATAGAGTATAATTTCTAGTTTGCTTAATCACGCTGCAAGCATTATGTGCTTAATTTTATTCTTCATACATTTGAGGTTGACAGCATTATTAATAAGTAAAGTGAGCTTCACACTGAAAAATAAATTAAATTAAGCATTTTGAGATCCACCCCAACTACTTGTTGATACTGTCGGCGAATAATGATAAAACTTTCAAGTTTAGTTTCATTTTTTTATTTGATATAAATATAATAAGAGGGATTTTCTATTGTGCTTGCGAGACACAAATACACAGTAATAGTAACTAGATATCCATTGAAATAAAATAAAAAAGATGATTGGATATGTGGTGTTTGCTCATTAATTAGTAAGATTTTAGGGTCTTAAAAAAAATATTAGTTCGAGGATATGACAGTTGGAAGTGTTAGAGATCATATAATATCTTTAAGATATTATTTGATTCTCCATAATACATATTATTAAGATTGCAATCTCTTAATTATCTTCCTATATCTTTAGTTATCCTTTGTTATCTCTCATACAGGCCCGGCCATGAGCATGTGCATCATGGGCCTCGGCACAGGGCCTCGAGAAAATGTAGGGACTCCAAATTAAGTTTATATGTATTAATTGTTAGGAAAAATTATTTTTAATAAGTTAATCTTTGCGTGTTTTTCTTAAAATAAGTCAAACTTTCGATTAACAATGAATAAGCCTTGTATCTACTTTTGCTATAAATGAGTTAAATCACAATGTCATCCTATTAAAATGTGACACGTATCATAATTTCAACGTCATTAACTCGTTTACAGCAGAACTAGATACAAGGTTAACTTATTTTGAGATAATCAAAATATTGACTTATTTTGAGAAGATCAACCAAATGTTGACTTATTAAAAACAATTTTTCCTAATTGTTATAGTAAGTATGTGTAAAGTTGTATGTGTTTGAGTAGTTAAGGAATTAGTTTGCATTGTTTGCAATCTTTTTTAGTTACTGTGACGTTAGGAGTTTAAATCCTCCACGGCCCTTTACCACCTTTTATTTTCCTTTTCAACATTGCTTTATCATTCATTATTAAAAGGTTTAAATAGAACTCAAAATCATTATATTATGGATTATAACTTTAACAACATATCTATACTAATATATTAAAATGTGTTAAGCAAGGAACTATGCTACGTAGCGCTATTCCTTAGTGTGTTTACTTTATGTAAACACGCATATAATAATAAAAAATAGAAAATGCATCTTATAAAATTTGATCCCATGACCTCAAGCTTATACACTAAAGCCTTAACCACAAAATCAAATAATATTTGGTGTTATATTTATGAAGTAAAATATTAATAAATGAAAATTATAATTATCAGGGGCATAGCCTAGACCTAAAAACTAGTTGTTATTAAATAGTAGTTCATGTTCACCGACTAAGGCCCCGTTTAATGGTAGTCGTACGGGCCCTCCATAACGATTGGGACGGCCCCGCTCTCATATATATCTTTATTATTCTTATATATCTTTTAGATATCATGGTTGTACTATAAATAAGTTGTAAACCCTTTCAATGTATTTAAGTTTTCTTATTAATTTATCAATGACTACCTCTTTTTTATTTTTTTTAACCAAGGAAATGACTACCTTTTATATGTCTGGTAATTCAAACAATTACCTTTTGAATTATTTTTTAATTTTACTTCCTTTTAAAGTACTAAATTCAAAAAAATCACTACATCTTAGTAAAATATTATCTGAATTTTTCCTCAGATAATTTGATTTATATATTTTTGACAGGTTTTAAATGACGACATGTAGCCCCTAATTTTATGTATGGTTTGACACGTTGTGAATGTCTTAAATGTTTTAAGACACGTGGCTTAATCTATATTATGCTAAAATGTGGCAAAAAGAACTTATTGCTTTATAAATAAGTATAGATTTACCAAGTAAGGATTGGTATAATTAGTTGGGCTAACAGCTAGTAATTTTACCGTCAGGTAGAATCGTCCTAATTACAATGCTTAGTGTCGGATTTTTCTTATCTTTTCACACTACTTTCAAGTGTTTGACCTACAAATATTGGCCTTAGAAATCATGAAAGTTAAAATTTGGTTAGCATTGAATCATTCTCTTCACCAACTAAAATAAATCATATTATTATTTGACAAAAGTCAACAATTAGTTGCAGTTTACTTCAAAATGCTTAGTTGTCAAGATTTTAAATTTGTTTCTGGCATAACTGGAAATTTTTTGGTACTTAGTAGTAATCCACCCACTAAAAATAGACATTAATAATTAGTGGAGTATAACTCAAAAGAGTTAATTATTTATAATTATCTATTTCTAATGGTTAGCCTATCAGGTGAGATAACATAAAATATAAATGCTTAGAGGATCCAAAACGCTTTCTTCTACATAAGTTGTCTCTTGATCAGAAGATCCAAGTCTCTTTCCAAAAAGCTAATTATTGACCACCAAAAGGCAACCACCTCTCGGCTCTTCGAAAACCCATGAGAGCGGACAAAGATATTAGGTCCATTATTATCGAAGAATTCAAACTCTTAGCTTGCCAAGGGAAGAGGTCCATCAAGCTCATATCTTTGCTACTAAAGCAAAAAAAGAGTAATGACCACTTCTCTTTCTGATAATTTTTTTCCTCATTGTAAAAAAAAAAAAAAACCACCTTTTATTTTCTGGAAAATTAACAATACCGATTTTAACTATGGCCGTATTTCCATAAAAAGTCTCAATTATTGATTATTCCATAACAGGCTTGTTGTAACGGATGCAATAAAATAACGAAGAATTAAAGAACAATCGACACAAGGATTTAACGTGATTCACTAACAATGTGTTAGCTACGTCCACACAGCAGGGAGAACTGATTTTTTATTAGGTTTAGTTGAGACAATACAAATAGTAGAATATGAAGGTAGAAGTTAATTATGGGGTTTATATAGCGAGACCGTCGTGCTTGGTTAATCCTTGTGCCAGATAATTCAAGGCAATATATCAACAAAACTAAATTATAAAGTATATGTTACGTGAGTGGTCGTAGCGGATTTGTGACCAGCTAAACAAGTAAAAAATTTCATAACTACTAGTACACAACTCCAAATGACGTGCTTCTTGAGTCTAAACATATACTTCCTTCGTTTTTTGATAAGTGACATGTACCGATGTACGTTTTCCTTTTAGGAAAATATCACAATAAGTGACACATAGCTAAAAGTAGTACAAAATACTTCTCATTTATTACATCTTTGTCATCATTTAATTGTTTCACCAACTTAATTTATCTAATACGCAAACTAGAATTTTGGCCCGGGTGATCCGATGCCCCAGGTCAGTTACAATAATCAAATATATTATTATTCATAAATTTTGTAATTGATTTTATTTGCTTTTCATAATTTCTAGCTCAAAATTGAAAAATGGACGTTATGACATGATAAGTTTTTTTTTTTTAAAAAAAAAAACTTCTAAGGAGTTTGAGATAAAATAACAATTACAATGAATTGGGGTAAGATAATGTTATTACCTTAATAAAAGTTGTTAGAGAACAAAAAGTATGTTTATGTGTTAATAGTTACATATAATGATAAGATTTTATTATGTTTTACTTTCAAACATTATTAAACATTGAAATTGTTGTTGATTGGTGGTTAAACTCTCACATTTCATTTCAAAGATTGAGAAGAGTGTCATGTAACACATATATATTAGAGAGTGTCAAGTGACACTGTTCCTTACATAATACTAAACAAGAATACTAAATATATTGACATATATTTACACTAATAGGAACGATTGGTTAGGTTCATTGGTATTTCCCCATTTTTTCTCTCTGTCACTTGTTAAAAAACGGAGCAAGTATTATTTTCTTGAGATCCATAACTTCTATATACTATGAAGTAAATATGTGGATGTCGTTTTCATTGCTTATTTTTCTTTCTGCGGATGCTGCGTCCTCTTTTTTTGTAGAACTTTTTGTATTACTATCATGATCTTCTATAAGTATATACCAAGGAAAAAGAAAGAAAGGGCGTTAAAAGTATACCCACTATGAATCAGTATGAAACACTGGAGGACATATATGTCGAAGAAGAAGAAGTTGAGAGGGTAAGACAAAGCCTTCCAAAGGTTAACTTGAAGAGCAGTTCACTACAAATGATAAAGTATCAAGGTTTCTGGTATTACCTTGATAGTGAAACTCCTAAATTTAGAAATGTCCTCACCTTTCAAAAACACTTTGTTGCTCAAGACACAGATATCTTTGTTGCTAGCCTCCCCAAAACTGGTACTACTTGGTTGAAATCTCTACTCTTTGTAATTGCTAACCGTCTCATATATCCCATTGATCAAAGCCCTTTACTCACCCACCATCCACAAGAGCTTGTATACAACCTGGAGTTTGATGTTTATGGTGAAGCCTTAGCTTACCCGCACCCATGCCATCTTAAAGAGCTTTCGTCGCCTCGACTTCTTAGCACTCATATCCCTTATACATGTCTTCCTGAATCTATCAAGACTTCCGAATGTCGGATTTTGTACATTTGTCGAAATCCTTTGGACACACTCGTGTCTAGGTATAATTTCATTCCCCCAATACGCGAAAAATACAAAACAAGAAGATCTCGTACCTAATGGTTTTGAAAATTTCTTTGAGGATTTGTGTGATGGGAAATGCTTATTTGGGCCTTTCTTTGAACATGTTCTTGAGTATTGGAAGTTAAGTTTAGAGCAACCAAATAAGGTGTTGTTTCTTAAGTATGAAGACTTGAAAGATGATCCTACACATCACTTAAAGAGGGTGGCTGAATTTATAGGTATGCCATTTTCTCCACAAGAGGAAAGTGAAGGTGTCATAAAGCAAATTATAGAGTTGTGTAACATCAAGAATATGAAGGAGTTGGAGGTTAATAAAAGTGGAGTAGTTAGCAAGTACTTTGACAAGAAGAGCTTTTTTAGGAAAGGGGAGGTGGGGGACTGGACCAATCATTTTACACCAAATATGGTGGAGAGGATGAAGAAACTCATGGAAGATAAACTTGAGGGTACTGGTTTATCCTTTAAATTGCTCCCTAATTGATGATGTGCTTCCTCTCCCTTATCTTGTATTTTTTTCTTAATGCTTTTATTTGCTTCTTTTAGTTCCTTCCTCACCTATCTTTATGAATTAATGTTTAATTAGTTCTCTCTCTTGGATGTAATTTTGTTGAATCTAATAAAATCGCCTAGCTTTTATTTACCGCGCACCTATATTTTGCTGCATGAATCTGGGAAAAGGGTTGAATTGAAGATTAGTTAATGTTATGGCGTTACTCCTTATGCATAAGATCATACTGAATAAAACTATATAGGACTATAGGATTTCTACTAATAGATGCAATGCAAGTATGCAACTAATTAGTGACATTCAGGATACTTGAAGAAAAAGTTATGCAAAACCTTGTGTCATATCAAAGCGGAATTTTAACATAACTAGTTGTTGGACCGCGCGCGAAAGAAAGCGAAAATCATTATGAATAGCTTTACGAAAATATTAGTGAAATGAATTTAAGCCATGTCAAATTATATGAACGTTTGGTAGGATAATTAGGCTATTAGATTAGATTGCATGAATGCTTTGTTAGTGCAAAGAGTTTTCAAGTTACAAAACATGTACAAGATATTGTGACTTCTCTAAAATGTTGATCCATTGCTAAGCATTATATCATGCCAAGCAGCAAAATAGTAGTTTATATTATGCAGTCATTAACTTTAGGGGACACATTGTTAACAGGGAGAATTAGGCTGCGTAGTAAAGCAACCAGCAAAAGGCCCCCTTGGGTAGGTGATGCAGTGACTTAATTGTTCGGCTCATTAGCAAACCCAGCGGGTAGGGCATGAATAGCCTAATGTGCAGCAAGTTCATTTGCATCAGGTTGATAATCTAGAGGTTAGCGACAACTTTCATCTTTCGATTGGCTTGATTACTTGTATCAATGTGATATTCCATGGACTTAGCAACAGGACTACGTATTATATTAGATTCATCAAGTTCATCTTCAAGCTCAACTCTCTTGAGGATCCATTGCAACACATTGTTTAAAGAGATAGTCGTTTTTGGGCCGACCTCAATCAAGAAATGAGAGATAGGTGCCAATAAGGTGTTGAATAAATGAAAAGGCTTCCTCATCGTCCTGCCAATTGAGCAATTGCTAGTTTAGAGGAGGTATCGATATTAAATTTCCCAGGTTTTATGTTAATGATAATGTACATATAATGAAGCAAGAGTTAGATAAACGTAATGTAGACACCAATGTGATGTAAGTTTAGAGTATTGCAAATATGTATGAACTATGTCAACTCTGTACAAAAAGGATTATATGAGCTGTTGTAGATAATTTCTAATAACATAATGGATGTGACATGTGCATCCTCAAAAACACTATTCAAGCAACAATTATTCTAACATATATATAATGTTGGTCATGGTATAAGAAACAATTGTATGTTAATTAAGCTTCCAAAAATTCCGGTGAAAGCGCTACATGTTTAAATGAGATTCCAAATGCTAATGTAAAAGGGGATATAATGTTGGCCACTTGTAATAGAGATAACTACATTGCACAGTTCAATAAAATGTACAGACTACATATAGAGTGTCTAATCCTGAAAATGTCTTCAATCGGTTATCTTGAAAAGTTTTTGGATCGACGGGGGGAGTAAGATGCGTGCACCTCCCATGGTAGTAAAATCTTCCTAGTGAATATTAACGATGTAATAAACTTAGTTAAGCTCTTAGAAGCATCAAGCATGCTATTCATAAAAAATAAGTTCCACTCACTCGATTAGAACATCCAATCAGCCTCCAAATACATACAATCAAATAGAAAGAACACTCTTCCATAATACATAATGTAGTTCTTCTTATTAAGGAAGGATGACTAATCACAATAAGAGATGAAGTGAAACAAAAGGCCATACTTTTTGCCTAATTCTGCTTGTTAGTTTGAATGTTTCATAGATAAGTGTAGAAGTCTCGCAAGTTTAGAGCGCAGAGGTGCAAGTTAGAAATGTTGATTTGGATAATACGATGTGACATAAAATATCATTTGCATTCTTTTACGAATCGCCGGCGCATATATTTCGCTTTTATTGCTTAGGTTCCACCATTTTCCTTCAACAGTAGAAATAGAAAGAAAAAACCTCAAGCTTTGAGTTAGCATATTAAACAATCACAACTCTTGTCTATAAACTGCTAAAGCAATAAACATCATTTCAAATCCATTATGACCATCTCGAAAACTCTATTGTGCGCTACAACACCCATAACAAGTCTCTTTATGCTTTGTTGAGATATGACCCACAATTGCCTCCTCTACAGAATCCCTTTCAATATGCATACTTTCAATGCATGCTTGGCAAAATCGTAATGGAGTATCTCAGTAACACAAAAAAAAGATGCGAAAAATGACCCTCGACAGTAAGCCATATTAACTCCTACACTTTCCCTCAAATCAAGCAAGCTTAACACATTAACCTATTAAAGTAAACCAACAAAAATCATCCAGCATGGAGTGCGAGAAGGGTGAAATCCATTATCGAGATCGAGATGGTGCGTATCACTACCCTCCCCCCCAATTACAAAATACAAAAAAAATACTAAATCCCCTAGATTTGTGGTTTACTAGTATTTTTTGCACGCGATGCGTGCATGACATCACGTATGCGTGATTTTGTGGATATTTTCAATTTAATCCTCATTCATGAGAGAAGTTGAAATAAGAGGAAGGAGAAGAGGAGAAACTGAAGAAGTAGAAAAAACTGTCTTTACAATTAATTAGTGCATTAAAAAAAAATTAGAAAAGGTGAACACAGTGAAGTAACGTAACTGCTTGGCTGTCTATTTTAACGCAAATGTTACGATTCTTTTCCCCCTTTTTTCCCTTATTTTACTTTTGTTTTTTAAATTTATTAAATTGTTGCAATTGTAATTTTTGTTTGTAGTTGGGGGTAATTTGGGCAACTCAAGTGGACACCAAAGTCCTCAAGAGTTGCCTTATATAATAGAGATATGGAATGATCACTATTTTTTAACATTTAAGAAAGAAAAGCGCATAAACCAATCAACTATATTGACTACAAAGCCAATTCTTTCAAAAAAATGTATAGTAACTTCTAATGAAACATAAGATCTAACTATTAGCCAATAACTACTCCCATTTATAATAATGATATAAAGATGGAAACCAACACAAAACACAAAAGTATAACTACAACAAATCATAATATCATAACTCAATAAAAAAAAAAAAAAACCCCCAATTATTACTTTGCATGGGAATCATTTTGCCTGGCATATGAACATTAATTATACGAATCTTCTTCCCGTTTGAGTTTTGTAAAGCCTAGACCAGTTAGACTCGCTTTTTGTCAGCTCCTTGTTCACTACTACAAATATCTTGTTATCTACCACTATCCTTATGTCTTCCCCAACTTCTCCTCCATTTCTAAAGATGCAATACCCTGAAAATTTATCCCTCAAATCCACCATATATTATTGAATTCAATCATCCAACCCAAAAAAATTATAAATCTTGAAAATCAAGCATAATATTAAAGTCAGAATCAAGCATCTTAGTGCAAGACCTCTATATACATCTTAGTGCGAGCTCATATTCGTTATTGATCCAAATCAAGCATCCTTTAAAATCTGCGCATGCTTGGTCAACCGGAATAACAGGCACACTATTCTTTCGATATCCTTTCTAACGTACATAATATTCCTCCATTCTTTCCCTACAGGGTGATGGGCCGGAGGTAAAATGAAACAAAAAGAATAGTACTTTACATAGTCGACTTAGAAACCAAGGGAAAGCATAATTTTACAAAGATAAATAGACCTTGCAATCCTGGAATCGCCTAGTGTTGGTGAGTCAGAATCACATTGCCAGTAAATCAGGTAGCATCCTTCCATAACACGAGGTGCAAGTACAACTTTAGTATCAGTTGAAAGGCTTTCATATGCTTAATAGTGAATATATGCTCCAAACTAGTCACCATCTTCTTTTGTATCTTTAATTAGTGAATGTTGAAACACAATAGGAATCATTGCTCATACATGTCTAACAGTTGATGACAACTTATATATGTCTACGTCTTCAAACTAAAGCAAACAAATTGACACCATGTAGCCCTGACTAATAGTATAATAGTATAGATTAAAGTCACCCAATAATGATCCCACCACTCACAGCAAAAGTTGTCTTTCCTCCTTCCTCTAGACTAATATCTGAACT
The DNA here is from genome assembly GCA_947646795.1 of Beta lomatogona. Classification (NCBI taxonomy): domain Eukaryota; kingdom Viridiplantae; phylum Streptophyta; class Magnoliopsida; order Caryophyllales; family Amaranthaceae; genus Beta; species Beta lomatogona. The sequence continues at coordinate 3,384,454 of CANSNZ010000996.1, forward strand.
CTTTTTGGACCAAGCTATTAGGCTTTGATGCTATCTTTGGACTCATACAAACATATCCATTATTCACAAAAGCTAAGAAGCGTACCACCTAAATATTCTCAATTGCCAAAGCTTAGACTATGAACTTTTCAAAAACTCCAAGCGAAGACACCATAATCTCTAAGCTAACTTCTCTTTGAGGAGGGCATAAAGATCATAAATCCTCCGTCTACAATAAGCTCTTAACTTTTAGAGGATTTTTTTTATAAGAAGACTCCTTATTCACAGCACACCTGTTAATGGGTTGCCATTTGGATTTGAATAGCCGGAGTGTAAAGGGAATATAATCTAGAAAACAAACCGGAACTCTAAAAGTCGAGCTAAGTTCCATCTCATACAATGGTTTAACAGTATTAATTAAAACAATATTTCTAATTAAGTGGTAATTAAAAGAAGCTAACAAACCTTTCTCTCATATATCTCTTTTTCTTTCTTCATCATGACGTTGCTTGCTTCTAGTTTGCCCTTTCTTTGGCTTCACGGTAATACTTTCTCCCGAGTCCTCACACCATGGGAGAAAAGAAATTATATGATCGAACCAAAGGATACAAAAAACAGAAAAAGTATCCATATCCCATCCCTCAGGTAAGACACGGAAGAAAGCCAACATTTCTATAACTCCACCAATCTAAAAAGACAGATACATAAGTTATGTTACCGAAGAAATAGATCTAAAAAGAAAACTTGTCAGGAGAACTTTGACAGCCTCTTTATAATCACCACTTCTCCATTTTCAAACAATCCCTAGCCAGAAACATGGAAATAAATTAACTATCTCATATACATTCCGAGCTAAAGCAGTGTCTGCGAACAGAGCCTATCAAAATCATGATCAAGAGCCTATATTATTATATAAACATGATCTCGAAAACTTTGACAACCTCTTTACCTCCTCTATTTTCAATATGTTATATGTTACTAATCTTATAGCGATGCAGGAAATTTTCAAGAACTCATGAATATAAAAATCAGCCAAGCAAAAAGATAGGTAAAGAAGTTGTAGAAACATCAGAGTCAAAAGGGGGAAAAAGATCATATAAGAATTTTACCATTTCTGACCGGAAATCAACCAAGCTTATCTTATCATCTTCCTATCACTACCACCAAACCACCTGAAGTTTTGAGCCACCAACCCTGCACCACCGACAAAGCTAGCGCTATAAGCTAAGCAAGCCTGGTTCTCCAAGCACTACGGTAGAACGTCGATCGATCATGACGAGAATAGACGGCTAATACCAACCCTGAGATTAACCCAACCAAGTGCATATAGCTTGTTACCTAAGATTCCAGGTTCAGTTGCATGTTTGTGATTGACATTCTTAACTCATAATGTTACAATCTCCAACGTTTTGGAGTGAAGCCCCAGCTGCAACATTCTGTTTGTGGGTCTTGAATTGATCCGTGTACCACTGTCCCCATAAGAATTTATTCCAATTAGGATGAATTTTACACACAAGACAATAAATGGGAATTTGAAATAAAACCTTTAATCCACATAAACACTGTTGTAAACAAAATGCCTATACTAATAGCTATACTTATACAACGTAAAGGTAGTGGCTAAAATAGATTAATTGAAAGATGAAAAGATCAGCAATTCATATATTGTAACCCAAAGTTATGGTCTGTAATCAACCCAACAACTTTAATTCTACATTTTAAAATAAAAGAGTTGTCAAAAAATCAATTCATATTTAAAAACCACATAGCCAACCCCCACAAATTCATAATAATTTATTGACGCAGAATTGGATACTCAAACCTTTCTCCAAATCATATACAAGCCAACCTCTAGTCAGCTACAAGCATTTACAACATTATGGATCACGAGATAATGACCTGTCAAATATCAAACCAGTTATATCTCAAATAAGAACCTTAGGCCTCAACCGTCAACAATTAACAAGCTAAGTAACTAAAATAGAAAGGAAGAGAGAGAATGAAACTCACCCGTGTTTCCCTCCTTCAAGCTGCATCAAGAATATACAACACACATAATTAATCAAAAGGTCAACCAAAAAATAAAAAAGAACGACTTAAGGATTTAGATCATAATTTAGATTAGCCCTTTGCTTGACAAAGGGATTTCAAGCATCCAAGGATAATCCCGCAATAGAACTGTTATTTAATGCAGAATCACTTTGATTTATGTTAGCATGCAAAAGTCCATTTGGAAGATCAGATCAAAACTGGCGTGGATAATATCAATAAAATAAAATTGCAGGGTGAGAACAATAATAATCAGAATCTTTGCTTTCATCGCTATTAACACTTCTTTGACAAGTTTTGGACATTGATCAACAACTCTGTAGTCATTTAGAAGCCAATTAGAATCCTAGATCCTCGAGTGAAAATATGAAAGCAATGAAAGGTATAAGTACATGTATATACAGTCACCGAACCATACAGAGAAGAATTAGAGACATGGCCTTTCTCATTTGCATCCTTTGAACCATATTTTAGTGAACTGATACATAAATAAAAGGCAAAGGTGAAATACATTCATAAATAGCATGAAAAACTAAAAAATGCAATCATAAACCTCCACTTCAAAGAAAGAAATTTACCGCAGAATGCTCAATGCCTTAAAATGATGATCCATTTGAGGTTTGTATAGCAGATGTCCCTCTCCTTTTAGCATTTCTTTCCTTTAAAGTAACTTCACTTGACTTGGCCATTAGAATTATCCATCACATAATTCAGATAGAAATGAAGGACTTTAGCTTAAGCCCCGCTCTGGTTAAGGAGGGACGACCCTCAGCTATTCCAATTAGCTTACTCCATCACCTTCTTGGCTGCTACTCCTGAATCCAACCACATCAGCAAACAAAATTCACTCATCTCACACAATTTAAACGCTTAAAATCATATTTTTGAAATAAAGCAAAAGCAAGATAGTATAAGCCAGCACATAGTAATAGAAAAGCAAAAACAGCCAGATACTATCTATTTACACTATTTAAAAAGCAAAGCTATAATTCTTCATTGGGAATACAATAGAGTAACACATACTCTAACAGATTGATCAAAGAAGTTGAGATTAGGCAAACCTCAAGTCTAATATGTGCATTGGTGTGTAGCATAGCTTGATAAACCTCGCATCTCTAAGTAAAAAAACATGAGAGGGATAGGAAAAAAAAAAACATATTAGTAGGCATATAGTTACAAACAAATCAATAATACACGTTTCACCCAATTAAGCAAATTGCTAGATATCTCACAAATTGCAATTGAATTCAAAGAATACTCTCTCTCAAGATTTCAGGCATTCGTTTTAACTTAGTTTTACTTCTTTCTCTTCTTACTTTCAGCAAGTATGAGTAATTGAACCTAGGCATAATACTCCTTTCGTCCCGGGAATATTCTAAACACTTTCCTTTTATGTTTGTCCCAAATTAGTTTGAACACTTCCATTTTTGGCATGGTCCCACCATTAATATATTATTTGTTTTACACATCTTTGGCCCCACACTCTACCTTTTATCAATAAAAAGGTACCCAACTTTCTCTCTCCTCTAATAAAAAATACCCCACCAACTCCTATCACATCTACTTTTTAAATAAAATGACATTTGATAACCACACTACAACTTATCACCTTAAACTACGTGTCCCAACAAGTGTTCAGATCTTTCTGGGACGGAGGTAGTATAGGCTTAACTATCCAACTCGAGTTTGCCTGAGCAATGATAGGATGGTGAATAAAATCTTTAGAGTAGATCTATACAGTGGAGTAGAAGAGTCATTTAACCTTTACTTTCCTTGCTTGTATTAAGATTTGTGTTATTATTGTCATCATTTTTGCATTAGGATGTATAGAAGATGTAACACTTAGTGCTTTGAAAGGTTGAAACCACAAGGTTGGATCTAATTGTTATATATGAGTATACTATTGAGTTTATCTAAGTTAAAGAGTAATTACAAAACATAATTGGATTTTGATCAGTCTCTCACTCTAGCTTTAGCTTCAGTTTCAAAAAGTAGACCAATAGTTGACAAGCCACCAACAAATATTTAGACAACCTATGTCCTATCCATTAGAAGTGAAGAATCTAAAGCCAGACCTCTAATCCTAATGCTATAAATCAAAAATCTTGATGCATAAGAATATTATCATTTCTCTATTGATCATGAGAGCATGCTAAGAGCGTGAAATTGGAGGAAATGGAAAGAAGTAGCTAGACAATTCAATCAAGCATGAAAACAAAATTCCAACAAACAAAAATGAACCCGAAATGAAAAGTCATCTTGAGAGCGTCTCTTTCAAATGTGAAACTAATAAATGCGAAAAAAGCAAGATAAAGAGAAGGGGAGTGTGCGAGTGAAGAGGGGCGGATAGAAGTCCGAGAGGATATGGAAGAGACAGAGAACAAAAAGAGACATAAACGACCAGTGCAACAGCAGAAACTAAGATTCAATAGTAAACCATACCGGAGTTGTAGTGTCAGTGAGCATGTTAATCTATAGTGGTCTCAAGGGGGTAGTGGTGAGAAATGAGAACTCAGATGCCAGCGACGGGGAAGCAACAACCTATAGAGCAAAGTATAAGTGTGGGAAGACAAATGCAAATTATATGCTTTGGCTCAATAAAAACAATTTCAATAATAAAGAAGCACCAATAATAGAATAGTCAGACTACTACTAAGCCAGTATTTTCAATTTGATGTTCCTCATTAATCAATTTCTAAAACAGGGGGAAAGGCTTAAACTTCAAAGCTTGACCAGAACAAGATACATGAAACAAACCAAGAAAGAGAATCTTCTTTGACCCAAATGTAGACGAAGATGTAATAAATAAACACTTGAAGATCCATATAAAGTAACCCTAAAACTAAAATAATAGTTGATATACAAACTGAAAAAATAGTTAACCCTCAAAGAATTACTCATTTTAACATGTTCCAAAAAAAGGAAAACAAAGGGTAATATGAAAGAGAAAGTATTTAGCTGATTTTACAAAATTAAAATCAAAATAAGCTAAAATTGAAGAAAGGAAAGAATGGAATCCATGCAAAATAAGCTAAAATTGAAAAGAGAAAAGATGTAAGGAATTAATCCATGATGACATTGAAATCCTTTGCCCTGCACATGATAGCAAGATACAATTAGATTCACCCCAGTGATGAGAAAGTTTCATAATCTCAAGTTACTTCCCCAAAAAGCAGCTTATTTCAGAAGTGGTAGAGAAATTTTAAGCACGCATCCTGACAGCAATCTTTCCAGAATCGCATATTAGGTCTAAAATAGCTAAAATCATTCCTCAAAGCATATAATATACCTTTTTCTGAACTGTCTACCAATCATATTCGTCTCAAAACCTCGATTGTTCCAACCAATTGTTTTGCAAATCCGCAACAAGAAATCTAATTCAAAGAATATGGATATGAACCGAACGATTCCAAAGCAAGTCAAAATAAATCAGCAATTGACTTGTAATTGGAACCTTGAAGAGTCGAAAACCCCAAAAAATCAAACAAATCACAAAATGATACATCTCAACAGCTAAAATATGCACAAATAACGCAAGCAACAAAATGATGCAGTGATAATACCTCTTAATTAAGCTGTCTAGGACGAGAGTGGAAACCCTAGTACGTTCATTAAGAAGCTGATCAGCATTTATTTGAGCATCGACAGTCTTCGAAACCTCATTGCCAATGGAAGGAAGAACCTTATCATCATATTCCAAACCAAGGTGCTAAAAAACGTACGGAAGATGGCGTTCATTGGGGCGCGATAAAACCCTAAGAGAGAGATTAACCATCTGAAGATCCTTAGTACCTCGTTTTGGTTTTGGTGCCGCCCATCGCTTGAATTGCTTCTTGAACCAGACTAAAATGAAAAAGAAGAGATTGAAAAAATGGTGAGGAACAGGAAAAAGAGGATATGTCTGGTATAGTCTCTAGACGTGATTGGTATCATTTGAGTGAATGGATAACATTTGAGTGAGGCTAAATCGCGAACAGTTCGCCAGCGAACTAACATTTGAGGGGATCTCATTTTTTACTTTGTTACCTTCTCCCATACTATATGTTGTACATCCTTATGATTTCTTTTGTACATCGAAAAACTATATTTGCACATCCTTTATAGTTTCTCTACCTTACATGAAATACATCCAAAAAATTATGTTAGTAAATCCATATTATAAAAACTATATTTGCACATCCATAATGGTTTTTTCATATATCTTACATCCATTAGTATATCCATATTATGTTTTGTATATCCAAAAGTTTATAGGATCCGGATCAAATGTCTGGCCGGCAAATTCTAGACCAACACCGTGGAGGTTGAGATAATATGGACCGGAATTTTTATTTTTTTAAGTAAAAAAAAATGTATATGTTAAATAAAGTTTAAAAGGCAGAAAGTTAGACAATGAAAAACCTACTATTTATTACCTTTAAGATTATTGTCATTAAAATTATTAAATTTTAATGTATTTAATTTATAAATATCTTTAAATCAAATAAAAAAGATTTGTTTTTTATAAAAAAAATAAAAATTATGTGGATCCAGATCCGTTTTATAGGATCTAGATCTTTTAAATTATGGATCCAGAGAATATGGGTTGGAGCCGAATCTAGGGTGTGACGGGTCGAATCTAGATCTCATTTTTTGAGATCCAGGACCGGCCCATGGATCCCTTTTTTATTTTGAAATATTGCAACATATATATAGCTAAGTAATAATGTGATAATTAAAATAGCCTAGTTAATGTTATTGTGTTGTAAAATGTAAAATGAACTAAGTGATTGATAATTATATTTACAATAATAATTTTTTAGGTGTTTTATTTTTTTTCTCAGTAAAAAATACATAATTCACGTGGATTCAAATCCAGATCCGTGGATTCACCAATCCAATATATCTGAATCTTGATCCACTAAGATATGGTCCAGATCCGATCCGGTTCCATCCCTAGTCTCGATAGATTTTAAAAAAAGACGCCTAGGGTAGATATGGAGCCTTCATTAAGAATTTAAGATGGTGGGAGCAGGGTAGGTGAAGCTTCAGTGCTTCACCATATGTAGTCAAATTGACGTGGATGATGGGTTAACAATAAGTGAAATACTACTAATACTTACACAAAAGTTGGTATTGAAATTTTAATGTTCTTGAGTAAGGCAGGGAAAATTTTTACTCTTTCAAAAATTTTAATAAGATAAAAGTTGGTATTGAAACAATAACTTTTTCCAGAAGTAAAATATATTTTTGGGGACTTATCTTTCATACTTTTCATCATTTGGGGACTTACCTTTTATCTTTCATCGTTTGGGGACTGATGATGGTCGGAAAATAAGATTCCGATGAGCTTATTAATTTTTTAAAATAAATCCAGTATATAATTAAAAATATAAAACAAAAATACATATTTTTTGAGGATTGTTAGCTACCAACTGTATTTTAACATCAAATCACAATATTGACCACTAAAATATGAATGTTAACACAAAATGTGCCGAAGAAATTGCAGCTAGTCTTCATAAATTGTTCTTCACGCTATTTAGTACTCCATACTATTTATCTAACTTAAGTCTATAATACTATCATAGGTAAGATTACAAAATTTCACTCAAAAATTTTGGCATTCTCACTTAGAATCTGCTAGTTTGTTGGGGGAGATATTGAAGGTGAAATGCAGCATGTACCTGGAGATCATGAATATTTTACAGCTATTAAGTGACTATTATTATAAGTTAAGTGACTATGATTATATTGAATATAAGAATTATTAGAACTAATATTAGTGCCAAAATACTATACAATGCATCCGAATATCTGATTATATGAAGAGAAATGAATTTACCTAGACTTTGAAATCGTGTGCAACCACTTTGATCAACCTCAGTTGTAGAGGCCTCTATTTTTGTTAGCCAAATCCTTGCAACAAGATCATCGCTTATCAGTTGGTATGTTTGCTTGATTTTATTGTAAGTAAAAAACTTTAATAGAGAAGTTTTGAGAAAATAATACCTGTAATGCCTGGGAGTATATATAATTTCTTCCCTTTGGAGCAACAAAGCTATGATTAGATGAAGTAACACTATTTTGAGTCGATTGTGAATGTTGGGCATGGTCATGCATTATTGTCATTGACAGCAAAGTTTGCTCACCACCATAATCTATGCAGTAAGCAGCTTGCCTACTTGGTTGATTAATCTATGAGAAATTAAAACAAAAACCATTAACATAATGCATGCATATATATTATATATTGAATGATTATTTGAAGGAGTTAAGATGAGTGAACTTACCGAGGCTACCCTTTGAAACTCATTAGGATATGTCATCATCCCTCTCCCTTTGTGGTGCATTTGGGGTGCATCAGGGGCATGATCATTTGGATTGAGATGTTTCTTGCCTTTTTTTGGAAGGTTGAACTAGATATGATGATACATTACCAATGTCAAGGGGGTTTGTTTCTTCCCTTTTTGCTTATGTTGCAGGGGATGGTGAATTGGAAGGGGATCTTCAGTTTTTAAGTTGCATTTTTTTTGTTATGTACTGGCTCTCCACATACACTGCATTTCATTATCATGCCGGTCTTCCTCATTTTACCATTGCTACTAACTTCTCCAACCTGTTTTTTCCTAGCTATTTGTGGTCTACCTCTGACCTTTTTAAATGGAGGGGCCAAGATTGGCCCTGCAAGTGCAAGCATATATTTCATCAGCAGCATTATTTCCTAAGTCTACAACATAGCTTGCCTCATTACTATTATTCTCCCCTTCATGTTCACAATAAACATGAATCATTCTATACTCAAGCGAGACACTTACAAAAATATCAAGTGTCGCATGATCATATCCAAGGAACCTAATACCATCAACCATAGTTTTCCTAGGATCCATATAATGCATCTTACTTAGATTAGTGTAGCCCAAATTCAATACTAATTTTCTAAGATCTGAAGCATCTAAATCCTCGGCCAAATCATTGAGTATTGTGGTAAATCCACCCTTGTCTTCCATTCCACCATGAACTGATTTCCATCCTCCACCGTGATGAACAACAATGCATGGTTTTGGTTCCATTTCAATAACCTAAGTACCTGTTACGTACATAAGAAAAATATATAAAAAGTTGTAGATAAACTAAAACCAGGTTACAATTTTTTCATTTAAAAAACTCAATCCCATATATTACATAATCTGTTTGCTATGTTCTTATTAATACCACATACACGTACACAATTATATCCACAAAAATTGAATAATTTACAGTGTTTCTATCCTGACTAGATATAATCACACAAATATGGTCGAATTTCCTTCAAAAAATTTAAAATTTTACATGAATCCCTAAACCCTAACCAATTACATATACAAATAGATTTCTGATTACTACACTAAATCTCAAAATTGCAAAGAAAGAACATGAATTGGATGTAGCTAGTACCTGGCTTTTGCAAAGATTAATGTTTGTTGTTTGACGAGAACAGAGATGGTTCATGAATTCCTCTTTGCAAAGAAAGAACATGAACTGATGGTAGCTCATGGTAAACGTTTAATACATTTTATTTTTCCCTGTTTTAAAGGTAAGCGTATTACAGGAAAGTGGGAAAAAAGATTTTTTTTTTTTTTAAAGTCTCAACCACACCAGAATTTAACTTTCCTCATCGTCAATCCCCAATAGATGAAAGATAAATGGTGAGTCCCCAAATGATGAAAAGTATGAAAGGTGAGTCCTCAAAAGTATCTTTTACTCCTTTTTCTAGAGTATGTGCATGCAATGGTAAATGTATTTTCAATAGTTTCTTCACTCTCTCTCCTTTATTCTATCTCTTTCAAGAACCATGTTAAAAAAATATGAACAATGGTATTCAGCTCTCCAACAAGCTCTCCATTTCCCTAAAAAAAACAAGCTCTCCATATTCTATATGGTCCCAAGGCAAATAAATAAGGACACATGCCATGGTTATAAAAATAGTGAAGGCTCTCCATCTATTTTCAAGGTATGTTAAGTTTCAGAGAGAATAGGACAAAACGGCTTAGATTTCATTTCATCAAAACCACAGAATATATACAATGTAATACTTAGCCCTAAAACACCAAGAAAGGATAATATACAACCCCAAAAGATAATACACCAATATACAAGAGATGAATAATATCAACAGGATATTGTTTATCTAAGAAACTAGGAAGGAATACTAATAAGGAAGGAGTTTTAATACTCCCCCTTAAGTTGGCGCATGTAAGTCACAAATGCCCGACTTGCGCGGAAGAAAAATAAACTGTTGTCTACCAAGAGCCTTGGTAAGAATATCGGCAAGTTGATGACCAGTGGGAACATAAGCAGTAGACAAGGTACCAGCTAACAACTCATCACGAAAAAAATGACAATCTGCTTCAATATGCTTAGTACGATCATGGCTTAGCAATATGAAGAGTTGACTGGCTATCACAAAACAAACGCATAGCAGAAGAGTGATTAACACCAAGGGAAGCTAAACAAAGACTTCAGCCATTTTAATTCACAAGTAGTAAATGCCATAGAACGATATTCAGCTTCTGCCGAAGAACGATAAATTGTTGGTTGTTTCTTTGTTTTCCAAGACACAATAGAACAACCTAGGAAAACCAAATAACCAGACAAAGATCGTCGTGTCTTTAGACAAGCAACCCAATCATATCACAATAAGCCGTGAGAGACAAAGCATTATTAGAGCGTAACAAGATACCTTGCCCGGGACTGCCTTTGAGGTAACGAAGCACAAGAATGGCAGCCTCCCAATGTGGAACCTGCGGGGCACTGAGAAACTGAGCTAAAATATGAATAGCGTAGCTAAGTTACGGGCGGTTAACAAAGAGATAAACGAGGCGACCAACAACGACGTTAAGAGTCTGGGTCATCCATGAGTGGACCATCAACAAGAGCAAGCTTATGATTTTGTTCCATGGGAGTATCAATTGGCTACATCCCAACATGCCAACTTCAGTCAATACATCTAAAGCATATTTGCGCTGAGAAAGGAAAATTCCATCTGGACTTCTCGTAACTTCAATACCCAAAAAATACTTCAAAAGACCCAAGTCTTTCATATGAAAACAGGAGTTCAAATAACTTTTGAACTTAGAAATAGCATAAGAAGAAGATCCAACAATAATTAAATCCTCAACATAAACCAAGACATGAAGAGAAACATTTCCCCGAATAAAACTGAACAAAGAATAGTCAGAATAAGTTTGAGAAAAACCATAGGCCTCCAAAGCTGAAGACAATTTAGCAAATCATTACCGAGAAGCCAGTTTTAAGCCATATAAGCCATATAAAGATTTACACAACCTGCAAACCTTCCCTGGCACAGAATAAGAATAGCCAGGAGGAAGTATTATATAAACCTCTTCAGACAAGTCACCATGAAGAAACGCATTGTGAACATTCATCTGATGAAGTTCCCAATTTTGAATAGCTGCAACAGCAAGAAGAGTGCGAACAGTACCCATTTTAGCTACGAGAGGGAAAGTCTTGTTATAATCAATCCCGGTAACTTGCCGATTGCCATGAACTACAAGTCGTCCATTAAAACGTTCAACCTCACCTATAAAGGTATATTTTATTTTATACACCCAACCACTACGAATAGCACGTTTGCCAGGTGGCAAGTCTACCAATGTCCACTGCCATTGCGCTCTAAAGCGTATATCTCATCTTTCATCGCCTTACGCCAGTCGGGATGAGCAAAACCTTCCAGAAAAGACGGAGGCTCTTTGCCTTGAGTAATAGCTGCTAAGAAACACCGATATTTGACAGATTTTTTTATAATCAACAAAACAAGCTATATCAAAAGGCGTACCCAAAGAACAAGTTGGAGACGGAAGAGTAGCCGTTGGACAAGGGTCTATGTTTTTAAGAATAATAGTGTTGGTGACAAAATCATGAAGCTTCGTGGAAGGAACCTTAACCGTTGACCACGACCAAGCAATTCCGTATCATCATTACCAGGGAGCCAAGAAGAACTCCCCTCCAACTGAAGGGGAGACGTCGTATCACACAGCACATCCCCCACGCAAACTAACGCAGTGGTGCTGGTTGGGCACGAGCAAGGCCACGCTGCTCAACAACTGTAGAAGGGACAGCAGTCCGTGAGGTAATGGGCATGGCTGACTCACCAGTAGGCAGCCCAGTAGGAGAGGGGGCGTGGCCCCAACTGGCCGAACATCAAGAGAACATCAAGAGTAGGTGTAGGAGCACCCAAATCACAATTATCAAAAATATCATCATCCCAAACATTCGAGTGAGCCAAATACGTATCCCATTGTGTACTAGCATGATCATCAAGGGAATCAAAATATGGAAAAGGACTCTTCAAAGAATTGTACATCACGACTTACAAAAAAATCACGAGTCTCTAAATCAAACAAACGCCACCCCTTTTTATCAAAGGGTACCCCACAAAAATACAACGCCTCGATTTTGAATCAAACCTATCCTTAATACGAGGATGATTAGTAGCATAACAAAGATAACCAAAGACACGAACACTGTCATAAGGAGGAGCAACACCATAAAGGCATTCATAAGGAGTTTTGCAGTCTAATACTGGAGTTGGAGTAAGATTAATAAGATTAGGGCTGGCAATCAGGTCGGGTTGGGTCAATTTCAGGTCACTTACCCCTAACCCAAACCCGACCTGATTCTAATTTCAGATCAAAAATCATAACCTGAACTCGGCCTTTTCGATTTCAAGTTGACCCTAAACCAATTCAAAATGACCTGAAATGAAATTTAACTATACACGCTAAGTTACAAAAGTCTAGATTAATAACATGAAATGAAATTTAGATGATCCAAGAAATGGGCTTGGCCCAATACAAATAAGAATAACAGAAGATAGGTTGTATAAGTTATAAAAGTCTGGGGTAATTTCAAGTTGACCTGACCTGAAAATAACCTGACTTCTAAATCAAGTTATTCGAGTCCTTTTTAGGTTCAAAAGTTCAACCAGAACCTAACCCATTATATTTTCAGGTCAGGTTGGGCCAACCCATTTTTTATTTCAGGTCGAAAATCTCAACCCAAACCCGGAATTTTCAGGTCAGATTTAGGTCGGGTTATCGGGTTGGATCAACTTTTTCCAGCCCTAAATAAGATGAGCAACAATCATAACACATTCACCCCAAAATAATTTCGGCAAATGAGCTTGAAAACGTAAAGCACGAGCCACATTAAGAAGGTGACGATGTTTGCGTTTCACACGACCATTTTGTTGAGCCGTATCAACACAACTAATTTGATGCAAGACACCTTTCTTAGAAAAAAAATCCTTTAAACTCAAAAACTCTTGATCATTGTCACTACGAACCACCTTAAGCTTCTTATTAAATTGAGTCTTGACCATGGCATAAAAATTGTGAATAAGAGACGCAACCTCGGATTTGTGAACCATTAAATAAATCCATGTAGCTCTAGAGTAATCATCAACTATCGTGAGAAAATATAAAGCATCACAAGAGGCCGGAAGTTTATTGGGACCCCATATATCACAATGAATTAAATCAAAAATACGACCAGCTTTATTACAACTTAACGGAAAAGAGTTTCGAGGTTGTTTGCCCAAAAAACATATAGCACAATCCAAATCACAATGAGACATATGACTACCGGCTAGGCCGGGTAACAAAGAAATAACTTTAAGAGACGGATGACCTAAACGACGATGCCACAATAGACTTTTATCATCAACCTTGGCCACTTTATTAGCTTGAATAGAACGAGCACGAACTGGCTTGAAAACATAGACCCCCATTAGACTGCACTCTCTCTCCAATCAGGTTCTTCAAAGTGAGGTCATGTATAATACATAGCTTATTAGTGAAGAAAATAAAATATTTATGACTCTCCAAAAGTTGAGAAACCGAAAACAAGCTATAAGAAAGAGCAGGGACATATAAGACATGGTCCAAAAGCAAGCCATCGCTTAACACAATTGTACCTTCTTTAGTAGCAAGAGTATTCTTCCCATTAGACAAACAACCATTAGCATGAATATCCCGAAGATTAGTAAATAAAGAAAGATTACCGTACATATGATTAGAAGCACTGGAATCAATAAGCCAAGCATCAGAATTAGACATACGACTTAATTCTTCGGTGGAGGAAGAAGACCCTTGCAGAGTAGAAAGAAGTTGATGCCATTGATCATACGAAATAGTCGGAGTGCTACAACTATCAACATCACCAAAATCAGTCGAACCCGAGGAACCACAGAAAGATGTGGTAGCGTTGGCAAAAAGCCCCACGGGCTGGGCCACGACCACCACCACGTTGCCCTTTGCTGCGACCCCCACGTCTGTTCGGAAATCCATGAAGCTGAAAACCATAATCTTTAACATGACCATTGCAACCACAATGACAGCGCACACGATCATCACCAACAGCAGGGGTCGGCTTAGACACATCAGCAAACCCGACAGCATCAGGACCAAGAGAGTCCGAGCCTTCGGAAACCAACTAATTCCGCTCATCAGAAATAATTTTGGCATAAGCCACATTCAAAGATGGCAACGGGTCCTGCATCAACAAACCCGAAACAAGAGTACCAAAATTTTTGGCATCTAAACTAAGATAAAATTGGTAAAGATGCTCAGTTTCCTGCAAAGGAAGATACTCCGAAGCAGCCGAACAAGAACAAACATGAAGCTTATAATAACTCATTAGTTCATCTTTTAGTTGACGTAATTCACCAAGAAAACAGCCACATAGCGTCCAAGTTGATGACAATCATGTATTTTATTTTTTAATTCAAGAATATGTGGACCATTACCAAGAGAATACTGATCTCGTAAATCATCCCATAAAGATTTACCATTATCAGTAAAACGCAGAGTAGAGCATACAGAAAAATCTAAAGTATTAAAAATACAAGCAACGAGCATAGAGTTTACAATACCCCATTGTGGAAGATCCGGAGATTTGGCATCGGGAACGACAATAGTACCGTCAATAAAACCCAATTTGTTCGAAGATTGTTGCGAATAGAGAAAGACCAAGATTCGTAATCGTCCCCATTCAGCATGATAGGGCTAATTACATCGCCGGTACCTTCACTAGGATGCAAATAATATTGCGAGAACGGTTCATACCGCGGAGGCTTGGGGTCCGTAGGATCAACCATGATGCACGAACGACACAAAAACAGCGAAAGAAGAAAGAAGCACTCGACAGATCATGAGTGAAGATCGAAAAAAAAAAATCAATATTTGAAAGCTCTGATACCGTGTTAAGTTTTACAGAGAATAGGAGAAAACGGCTTAGCTTTCATTTCATCAAAACCACAGAATATATACAATGTAATACCTAGCCCTAAAACTCCAAGAAAGGATAACATACAACCCAAAAGATAATACACCAAAATACAAGAGATGAATAATATCAACAAGATATTATTCTATCTAACAAACTAGGAAGGAATACTAATAAAGAAGGAAACCTAATAAGGTATCTCCATCATGCAGTTACTTTGCAATAAGTATCTCCATGGAGAACCCATGAAAAACCCTCAAAGAGTCTCATTGTTGGGGTAAAACTAGCTCTCCATTTACTCTCTCCTTGGAAAGCTAGTTGAATATCTCATTGGAGAGCCTCGTTTTACATGCTCTAACATACATATGGCACAAGCCATATGTTAAGCATTTTAAGATTTAATTAAAAGAAAGAATGATGCAATAAAATTTTATTTGTAGATTATAAATAAGGATAGATACTGAAGATACAGATAATCATAAATGTAAGACTATTTAGTTTGATTTGTTTTTGAATGGAAACTTTATGTAGGATGATAACTTATATAGGAATCTTGATGCTTTTAACATATGCCTTGTAATATATATTAGAAAAATCCATTGAAGAATTGCAATGATAAAGTAGTTTCTAAGGTTTTGTCCCCTTATTAATTGTTAATCAACTTCCCTTCCAAATGGCTTGTTATTTATACTTTAAATTAGTAGTCTTAATTAGTGGCATTAATTAATAGTCATAACTAAAGACATTCTTCCCATCAAACAAGTTAAAAGCCTGTATTCAGAGTTTCCTTGGGGTTGGTAATGCGACATGGGGGCCAGCCACCTAATAGATAATTTTCCCACATTAGCTCAACATCTTGGTCCAAGTGAATTCAACCTTTACTTGCCCTTATACTACGATTTTCGGTCCAAGCTTAGTGAAATAAATTATTCTTCTGACCACCTAGGTGTGCCACCATTTAGGACCTGTTCTTTTGGACTTAGTTTCAATTTAATTTCACTCAATCCAGTTCAGTTCAGCTCAGCTCAATGTTTTAATTATTATTTTTGTTTTTAATATTACTATTATAATTATTTTTGTATTATTATTATTATTATTTTTATTATTATTATTACTATTTATAATAATAATCATTATTATTATTATTATTATTGTAATTATTATTATAGTTATTATTATTTTATTTTTATTATTATTATTTTATTTATTATTATTATTTATTATTATTATTATTATTATTATTATTATTATTATTATTATTATTATTATCATCATCATCATCATTTCAGTTTAGTTCAGTCCAAGTTTCTCCCAATCCAAAAGAACGGGGCTTTAATCCTTATCACACTTGGCCATATTACATTTAAATTACTAAAGATGATTAAAAAGATGGTGTATGAATAACGTAAAAGTCCAAATATGTAATAAAAGAATTAAAGAAGTACTCCTATTTTTTTAATCATTCTCACTTCTTATGCCTGTCTCCCATTGCATGTCTTTGAAATTAAATATATTTCATTATATATTAGTAAAAATTATAATGATTGAATATTAATAAAGTACTAATTGAGACGAATCAAACAAGACCCCTCATGACTATATTTTTCTTATAAATTGAGAAAAATTATGAAGATTCTCTCTCAATATGAATAGTGTCAAGATTCCAAGTGAGAAAGTGAGAAAGATAAGAAAAAAAAAGAGGGGTATTCCCTCTATCCCATAATTATCTGAGTATTGTTGGAAAACGTGGTTTAAGGTGATAAGTTGTAGTATATTCTTGAAAATATTTTTAATTAAAAAGTAAATGTGATAGGAGTTAGTGGGATTTTTTTTATTTAAATAGATTAAAAATTGGGTACCTTTTATTGATAGAGATATAATATGGGTAGGGGTGTTAATCGAGTGAGTCAATAGCTAGCAGGGCCCTGCTCGACTCAACTCGACTCGAAATCTCGAAAACCCTGCTGGACTCGACTCGAAAACTCATTAAGCTCGCCAGACTCTTGCTCGACTCGTGCTCGTTAATGGTTTTTGCAGCTCGACTCGAAACTCGACTTTGACTTGATCTCAATTAACTCGACTCAACTACTCGAAAATTATTTTTTTTATTTGTTATTTCTTTAAACTCATGTTACTAGTTTTTGAAGTAGGATCATGGAGGCATGGACCTTCAGGTAAATTTAATTAGGCTTGGTCACTTAGACCTTATTTCTCAAATTTTCAAAACTTTTTATATCAAATTAGATAAATTCTTAGAAAAATATATATAAGAAAAATTATCGAGCTGCTCACGAGCTTAATGAGTTCAGCAGGACCCTGCTCGACTCGTGCTCGTTAATGTTTCGAGTCGAGTCGAGTCGAGTTCGAGCCGAGCCAACTCGAGTCGAGTTTTGACAGAGTGTTGACCGAGTCGAGCTCGAGTTGCTTCTGATTAGCATCTCTAAATATAGGCCAAAGGAAGTAAGAAAACTCCCTCTGTTTCTTATTGATGTTCCTACTTTGACTTGTACATTTGCCAATGTACATCTTATTTGATTATAAATATATGTAATTATGTCTTTGTAAAAATTATAAAAATTTGATATTATGAAAGTACTAATTGAGACAAATCAAACAAAACCCGCTATGACTATATTTTTTCTTATAGTTATACTATGAAAGTACTAATTGAGACAAAGCAAATTAGGAACGTCAATAAACTATGGAGGGAGTATATTTAACATTAAGATCTTAGAATAATAAAAATGAACAATTAGGATTTTGGATGATTAAATAATAAGCTAGAAGTGATTATTATAGTATTATTAATTGACCATAACTTAAGTTATAAAATTTAGAAAATTATAAAAAATTTACTATTTGATTCGACTCAAAATGTACTTTGAAAACGAGACACGTACTTTGAAAACTAAAAATGTACTGCAATTGAGAGGATTTGTCCTTATGAGTTATGAACTAATGACCTTAAGGTTACAAGGTAAATCTCCAACCAACTATTTATGTAAGCAATCGTTGGTCTTCTGCCTTTATATGTTTGCATTCTCAAGAGTTGCATCTATTAACAACTGGAGGAAGTATTAATTATCGTTGGTCTATATTTATCATTAGAATTTTTTGCCAATGCAGCCATTTAAATTGCGGCCACTTTGTAACCGCAGCCATTTGATTTCAATCTATTCAATTACAGCATCAAATAAGCTAAACACTTTTAAGTTGCAGTCCAAAAGGCGTGAAGATAGGTTGGATTTGGACTGCAACGTAAAAGAGTTTAGTTTATTTGAGGCTGCAATTGAAAAGATTGAAATCAAATGGCTACATTGACAAAGTAGCCACTTTAAAGGGCAACATTTAACAGAAAAATTCTTATCTTAAAAAATTCTTTAACATCATTCTAATTTCTCCAACTATTGATCTCATCCAACTAATTCCAAGATGATTTTCACTTCTCTTTTATATGTCGATAAAAGGCGCTATTAATTAGTATCTTAATTTTTTAAAAAAAAAATCGTATAACCCAACCCATATTATATCCGACCTGAAAAATGTGACGCTATTTGTTGCCGTATTTTAGTAACACCGGCGCATTTTTTTTAATGTAATTTTTTCTTCTTTTTCCCTCCTCTTCTTCTCCTAACCACCATGACCACTAGTGCACCATTACAGCCACAACCACCACCACTAACGCCACCTCCTATCCTCCTCCACTGCCCAAATTCAAGAATTGAACTTCGATTTACTGAACCTTTTGTTAGGACTCTAGTTTGGATATATTTTTGGAATAGGATTGTTATTCAGAATCTATGTTGAAGTAGGACTCTTAGGTTGTATAAATATAGTTTGATGATCAATGGGAAGGATGACAGAAATTGAATTAAATTTAACATGGTATCAAGAGCCAAAAATCTGAAAATCCTCTTTACCACAATTTGAAAAACCGAAACTCATCCAAGACTCGTTTTTTTCGAGTTCTTCGTGGCAGCCTTCGACCCCCTCTGACCTGCAGCCTCCTCGATTGCCTGCTTGGTGTTAATCTCGCACCATTGATTCTCCAATTCGGACTTATTCTCGTGGCTCTTGGCACCGTGCCCAAACCGACTACTGCCGACCGACTTGCATACTGGAGCACCATTCAATCGATGCTCTCGTTGTGGCTGCTAAATACACTGTCTCCTCACCTACGCTCGTCGGTCTCTTGCTTTGAGGATGCCCATGAACTGTGGAAGCACTTGAAGGAACGATTTTGTGTCTCTAATGGCACTCAACTTAAATCCCAGATTAGTGATTACAGGCAAAAATCAGGAGAAACGTTGGCCGATTACTATGGTCGCCTCCAACTCTTGTGGGATGATCTCGCCTCCCAAGAGGTGGTGCCGACATGTACTACGGCTGGCTCGAATTGCCAGGTGCTAAAATTCTATGAACAATCCCGAGCCCACGATCGCCTCCATCGTTTTCTGATTGGTTTAGATGACATGTATGCTCCGCTCCGTTCGACGCTTCTCGCACAAGACCCCTTACCTACGGTCACTCGCGCTTATCACTACGTCGCACAGGAAGAGCGTTTGAGAGGGCCGACTGCCTCCTCGCTGCCCTCGCCGAGTGAGGCTCTTGAGTTCAAGGTTGATTCTCGCCTTAAAGATCGAAACTTTGGTGAACCCCTCCTCTATACTCACTGCCACAGGGAGGGACATGATGCTGCCAATTGCTTTCAGGTAATTGGATACCCCGGATTGGTGGGGTGATCGGCCCCGTGGCCGGCGTGGAGGTCTTTGCGGCACGTGGAGGCCGATCGGCCATGGGCTGTGGGGTTGCGGATCGGGACCTGCGTGTGCTAACAAGGCAGTGGCAGGTGGTTCGACTGAGAAACCCGGCGATGGGGGGGTGCTTCCACCTCTCAACCGCGCGACCCAGCAAGTGTTGGGCTTGCTGGCATTACAACTGAACAATGGCAAAATCTTTTGGATTTGCTAAACTTACCTAAACCCAAAGATCGTCTGAATGGTAATTCTCTGCGGATACTTGATACTGGTGCTACCCATCATGTAACCGGCACGTTTTCGCACTTCACCACTACCAGGAAAATTAGTGGATGTCCAGTGGGTTTGCCAGATGGTAGTTCAACAGAGGCTACTCATGAGGGAGATGTGATTCCCCCTGGCAATCTAAAAATTATGAATGTTTTATTTGTGCCTAATCTTGATTGTAATCTAATTTCCATACCGCAGTTGAATTGTTAGATTCTGCAAACTACGTTGTTCAATTCACTAACACATTATATGTATTACAGGACTGCACGACGAGGACGCTGATTGGAGCGGGTGAGCGGGTCGATGGACTTTTCTTTTTTCGCAGTGTTCCTAAGGTGCAGATAATGGCTGTGGATGGCGTAGCTTCGATAGACATTTGGCATAAGCGTTTGGGTCACCCTTCGGAGAAAGTTTTGCGGCATTTACCTTGTGTGAGTCAATCTAGCATTAGTAGTTGTAATAAAGATGGTTGTGATATATGTTTTCGAGCTCATCAACCTAGAACTAGTTTTCATAACAGTGATAGTAGAGCTAGTCGCCCTTTTGAGTTAGTTCATTGTGATTTATGGGGTCCATACCGTACAAAGGCTTCATGCGGTGCCTCTTATTTTTCAACTATAGTAGATGATTTTTCCCGCACTGTTTGGACATATTTATTATATAATAAATTGGAGGTTGAGACTATGTTTCTGCACTTTGTGGCTTTGGTTGACAGACAATTTAATCAAAAAAATAAAATGTATCCGCAGTGATAATGGAACTGAATTCAATTGTCTGAAACATTATTTTGTGCAAGAAGGGATCATATTTCAAACTTCATGTGTGAAAACTTCCCAACATAATGGCAGGGTTGAACGGAAACATAGGCATATTTTAAATGTTGCTCGTGCTTTGAGATTTCAGGCTAATCTGCCTTTGAGATTTTAAGGGAATTGTGTCCAGGCAGCTTGTCATTTAATTAACAGAACTCCATCTGTCATTCTTGATTATAAAACTCCTTATGAATGTTTGTTTGGGAAACCCCCTACGATGACAGATATCCGTATTTTTGGTTGTTTGTGTTATGCCTATAATTTATATCATGGGGGTGATAAGTTTGCTAGTAGGAGTCATAGATGTGCACTCAGAAATGATGGAAATTATATGACTTAGACACCAAGAAATATTTTGTCTCCCGAGATGTGAAATTTATTGAACACAAATTTCCATTTAGTGTGTCTGACCCATTGACGGATTAGAACGACAATGTTGTGGATCTGGAGTATTGTGAGGAGGAGATTCCCATCCCTTGTGTTGCGGTTCCCGTGACGGATGAAGGGGGACTTGATGCAACGGGGGGTGGGGAGCCGGATGTGGGGGTGGCACTCGATCCCATCTCCCACCCTGTGGTCGACGGCCGTGCTACATCTAGTATTCCTCATGCGTTGCCTGGCGTGAGTGATCACGGCCTATCGGATATTCCGGAGACTTGTGGGGCGCACCCACAAGGGAGGAGGTGTGATGATGGTGTAGAGAGTGGTGGACAGGTGTTGGGAAGGGGTCAACGTACCAAACTCCCAAATAAAAGATTGCAGGACTATGTGACTCATACTATAGTGAAAAAGAAAAGTTCATCTGCTCAGACACCTTCTTCATCGACGTCCTCAGGTACACCCTATCTTATTACACATTATGTTAGTTGTGAAAAGTTTTCTGATAAACATCGCAGATTTCTAACTGCTATAACTGCAGGGAACCCTCCTAAGTCATTTAAAGAAACTATGAAGCATGAAGGGTGGCGTAAAGCCATGGGAGCGGAAATAAAAGCTCTGGAGGATCAAGGCACATGGGAATTGCAACCTCTTCCTCCAGGCAAGAAGGCCTTGGGAAGTAAGTGGGTGTATACGGAAAAATATGATGAGCAAGGAAACTTGCAGCGTTTGAAGGCAAGATTAGTGATATTTGGCCATCATTAGGTGGAAGGAATTGATTATAATGAAGCTTTTGCCCCAGTAGCAAAAATGACCACAGATCGTACTTTCCTGACCGTTGCAGCTGTGAAAAAATGGGAAATCCATCAGATGGACGTTCACAATGCATTTTTGCACGGAGATTTGGAGGAAGAAGTGTATATGAAAATCCCTCCTGGTTTTCAGGAAAGAAATACTAATCTGGTGTGCAGAATGAAAAAATCATTATATGGTTTGAAGCAGGCACCTTAGGTGTTGGTTTGCAAAATTGGCTACATCTTTGAAAGCTTATGGGTTTAAGCAATCTTATTCTGACTATTCCCTGTTTACTTTGACTAGGAAAAATATTCAGCTGAACGTTCTTATTTATGTGGATGATATGATTATTGTCGGGAATGATCAGGAAACATTGCTAAACTTCAAAACTTATCTCGATAAATGTTTTAAAATGAAGGATTTAGGGGCTTTGAAATATTTCCTAGGCCTTGAAGTTGCCAGGGGGCCCCAAGGAATATTTATGTGTCAGAGAAAATATGCTTTGGATATCATCTCTGAGGCCGGCTTACTAGGTGCCAAGCCTGCTGAGTTTCCTATGGAGCAGCACCATCAGCTTGCTTTGGCTGGTGGCCCTTTGTTCGATGATGCAGAGAAATATCGCATACTGATGGGCAGATTGCTTTATCTTGCTGTTACTAGACCTGATTTGGCATATTCTGTTCATATTTTGTCACATTTTATGCAGGAGCCTAAAGTTATTCATTAGGAGGCCGCTCTGAGAGTGGTTGGATACTTGATGAAAAATCCAGGACAAGGAATATTGTTTCGTTCTGCTAGTGATCTTCGCCTTGAAGGATGGTGTGATTCGGATTGGGCAAGTTGTCCTCTCACCCGGCGATCCCTGAGTGGGTGGTTTGTATTGTTGGGATATTCTCCTGTCTCCTGGAAAACTAAGAAGCAGCCTACTGTATCTCGCTCGTCTGCTGAGGCAGAGTATCGCTCTATGGCTGCCATTGTTTGTGAACTAAAGTGGCTGAAGCAACTGTTGGGTGATCTGGGAGTTCAGCATCGTGCAGGAATGCGATTATATTGCGATAGTCAATCAACGTTATATATTGCCATGAATCCGGTCTTTCATGAACGTACTAAACATATTGAGGCAGATTGTCACTTTGTTCGTGATGCTGTGACTGAAGGCCTTGTAAGTTCGTCATATGTTCCTACTAAGTTTCAATTGGCAGATAATTTTACTAAAACACTTGGTAGGACTCAGTTTGAATTTTTGTTATCCAAGTTGGGCATACGCAATTTGCACGCTCCAACTTGAGGGAGGGTGTTAGAACTCTAGTTTGGATATATTTTTGGAATAGGATTGTTATTCAGAATCTATGTTGAAGTAGGACTCTTAGGTTTTATAAATATAGTTTGATGATCAATGAGAAGGATGATAGAAACTGAACTAAATTTAACACCTTTGCACTAAAATTAGTTCAGTTATGCATTCAATTTTTTCTGCAATTATTCCCAAATTGGGTTCAATTGAAAAACGCGTTAAACTGTATTAATTATTGAGCCCGACGATCGAGACTCATCTCTCTCCTTCCCGTCTTCTTAATTTTGGGTTTTCTATATTCTGCTTCCTCCTCACACCTTCTTCTTTCCTCAATGCTCCTCTTTCTTCTCTTTTTCTTCCTCATAGTTTCGTCCCAAAACAAAATCACTATTTACATAGAATCGAACTATTTTTTATGTTTCACTATGATGGAATCGAAAAAGGAGGTTTCATTTTATTTTTGAAATATATTAAGTAAAAAAATACAACAACACGTACAGGTGGTAAATAAAATCACCCTGAAAATCTACCCCACATGTTTTTACCAGATGTCCAGATGCATATCCTATTCGCGGTTTGCCCGACTCCTTTGGGATTTGAGTTTGACAAGTCTACTAACACACACTTCGTCTCATAAATTATGTGGTACCAAAGATATTTAAAAAAATCAGGCCATTAACTTTTTCATCAGTCCCTGACCTGTCACGTGGTTTGGCACTTATATCTAGGGATCTGGCCCAGGGCGGGATGGGGCGGATTTTTGGCATTCTCATCCCCATCCCCACCTCACTTTTTCATCCCCATCCCCATCCCCGCGGTGGGTCCGGAACTCATCCCCATCCCCGCCCCGCCATGTATACAATTAAAATCATCCCCGCCCCATCACCCACTTGGGTATCCATCCCCATCAAATCCCCACCTTCCCCGCACCACCATCCACTTAATCCTCATTTGAAACTCACTAAATAATACTCATATACCATATATAATTTCAAATACTAATAACAAAAAATATATACAACTAGAAAAACTATTAAAGAGTGTTATAGATTTGTAATTTGTTGAAAATTTAATATTTTAAGAGGGTAAGATGTAGAGTGAGCAGGGATGGGGGGAGCGGGGCGGGGATGGGGCGGGTACAACTTAAAATCCACCCCCGCCCCATCACCTATGCCGGGTATTACTTTCATCCCCATCCCCGCCCCACTACCCACCAAACTAGGATCCATCCCCGCCCCAATGGGGCGGGGATGTGGCGAGTCTCCTACTTGACCCGCCCCACTTGCATCCCTACGTATATCTATATGATCTTTCCACAATTCCGCTAATAATAGTCTATAGGACCAATGTCAAAATTACACGACACGACAACATAATACGACATGAATAGAATAAAAAAAATAGATTAATGCCAATTTTTTTGGTCACATCTATATAGACTAACATGTGTTTTTGCCAGTTAATAAATAGGTTGGGTTATTATTGAGATTTTAACCTGAATTTGACACGACTTTACACGTTTAACTTTAACATACTTCCTCCGTGTTTTTTACATGCTACACTTTCACTTTTAACGCATGCCAATGTAAAACTTTAAGGACATACTTCCTCCGTTTAGAAATAGTTGCACCATTTCTAGTTTGTGCACTATTCACATCTTACACTTAAATTGTCTCCGGTGGTTTATATTTTAGGAAAAACATAGTCATGTGGGGTCTTGTTAGATTCGCATCGATGTATATTTTTTAAAAATAAACTTTTTATAATTTTTAATTATTGATAATTAAAGATATTAATGGTTGAAATCATGCATCGGCATGCGTGAAAGTTAAAAATGGTGCAACTATTTCTAAACAGAGGAAGTATATCTCTAATTTTGTATTTGTTAAAATTATAAAAAGTACCTATTAATAAAATACATATTAAGACGAATCTAACAAGATCTCACATGACTATATTTTTATTCACATATAAATCACAAACGATGGTCAAAGTGAAATTTGTGATAGTGTAAAATGTCAAAGTGTAACATGTAAAAAAAACGAAGGAAGTATATTAAAATTAAAATTTTTAGCACCATTTAAGGTATAAGTTGGCATAACACAAATGAATTCTTTAAATCTTTCTAATATATAGCCTCTGTGTTTCTTTTGTTGTTTCTATTTGAAATCGGGGAAAAATCCAATGCAACTTAAAAAATGGGTAAGTTTCTGCTTTTTTTTTAAATGAAATTAAATTAATTAAAAATAAAGATTCTTGACTTTTGAGTCTATGTATGTTAGGCAACCAATAATACAAAAGTTTGAGGGGTAAAAGGGTAAAAAATGACTATTGAATTATAATGTGAAGTATGAACACATTTATTGCAGTTTAAAACAAATAGAGATTTAAGTTTAAAAAGTTACACTATACGTACAAACAGCTTCAAAAAAAGGGTAAGTTTATGCTATCTTATATGAAATAAATTAAATTAATTAAAATAAAGTTTCTCGACCTTTAAGTCTATGTATGTTAGGCAACCAATAATACAAAAGTTTGAGGGGTAAAAGAGTAAAAGATGACTATTAAATTATAGTGTGAAATGTGAACACATTTATTGCAGTTTAAAACAAATAGAGATTCAGCTTCAAAATATGAACAACAAGCTGAAATTTCCCAATGGGAAATACATGAACGAAAAAAGAAAATGGAGGGCATACTAGCAAGTTACTCCCTCTGTATTTTTTTATCTTTCCTACTTTGACTTTGCACGTTTGCCAATGTAATTATTCAACCTTAAATATATTTCAGTACATATTAGTAAAAATTATAATAATTGAATATTAATAAACTACTCATTGAGACGAATCAAACACCCCACATGACTATATTTTTTTCTTATATATTGAGAAGAATTTACAAGATTCTCTCTAATTGTGAGTAGTGTCAAGATTCCAAGTGAGAAAGATAAAAAAAATACAGAGGGAGTACCACCTAAGGGCTCGTTTTTTGTTGTTTTTTGTTTATAATTTCAATTTTTCTGAAAACCAAAAACAAAAATATGGAAAGCATAAAAACTAGTTTTCAACTTTATGTTGTCAGTTTTCGAAATTGACATGCTTAGTATAAGTATGATTAATTTAAGTTTATTATACTCCTTATATCAAACGACTTTTATATTCATAAAACCAAAAACACAAAACTGACAATAGCGCCGAACGGACCCTAAATAAACATAAGTTGATGAATTTTGGAAATAAAAAAAGTTAATTTTTTTTGTAAGGATTTTGAATAAACAGGTTAAATGAGTCGACACATGTAGCCGCTTAATTAAACGGTTCGGGTTATTGTCAAGGACTTTGAGCCTTTGACACGATCAGCTAGACGGGTCGTGTAAGTGTCGACGATTTTTTACATGATTAGTAAATAACACAAACACGAAAGAGACACGACACGACCTATTTGACAGCTTTAGTGTATAGTAGTACATATAAATACAATGTTGCATCCAACGTCAATTATTAAACCCTAACCTTATATACATGCGATGTATGCAATAACATATAAAATTCTATATAAAAATATCAACTTTCTATAATCTTTACTTATAAATAATTAACTAAATCATTGTCATGTACCATGAGACACGTGAAACTCAATATGTAGTTATTAATAAGGAGTGGAGGAAATATGTACTAAAAAATCCAAGGAAAATTAAGGGGGTTCCCGTTTCAGGATATCCTACAAAATACATGTGGCCTATGAATCAACTCGAGTATCCGATTTATATTTTTTTGAGTCGGGTGCACACCTATAATTTCATAATTAATTTATACTACCCGATTTTTTAATTATTTAATATTAATATTGGGAGTAGTTTTAGTGTTGATGGCTCGTTTGGTTAGTGATCATAAATGGTGGTAATGGTAATGCATTGTACTATTAATTTGTATAAAAAATCCCCATGTCATTACTGATGATAATATACTTTCTCCCTAAAATTTCATTATCCATTACCACTTGCGAAGCAGGGAAGATGGTATTGGATTATAATGAAAACTTATACAGGATAACTAATGTTTTGTGATGAACTTTCATTACCATAAGTATTGATATTAGAAGTTCATTACATATCATACTAAATTACAATATTATTAGTATATTTACTATCATTTAAAAAAAATCATTAACCAAACAAACCACAAAAGTAATTGCGTTAATAAATGTAAAGGTTTTTTTTTTCAACGAGAAAACATATAAATTAGAGCAAATTACTATGAAAGAGAAGGAAAGCTAGAAACACGACATAAAGTGGCTAAAGCATGAGCTGGAGCCACCTCCTCCCTGCTAACTTTGACAATACGACACCATTCAAAAACCCTAATGATAATGCGAATGTCATCGATTGTGTGTTGTATCAGAATGTCTCGAGCTGTAGGGACTTGCAAAAGACGGACAAGAGTCACCGAGTCAGTATACATGAGTATTCGAGCAATGCCATTATGTCGCTCCCAGGTAAGCATAAGAAGACATGATTTGGCTTCAGTGTGAAGTGCAGAAGAGGCTAAGAAACGTTGTGCATGACTAGTCGAGTTTTGGGAGCCCGGAAAATAAGCAATCCAAGTTGCAGCGCCCCGTTGAGACTTGCGAATGCTTGATCCATGATCCATCAACTCGAAAGAGAACCTCCGGCATCATCTGACCAATATGACCAAATGTCGCATACAAAAACCCCGGAGGGCGGCCTCCACCCATCGGTATCCTCAACTGCCTTTGAGGCTCCTGTGAGAAAATGGAAGCCTGATGTTTGGTGGCATCGATATGTTGTTGAAGAACCTCCACTGTACCGCGAATGCGACGGAATATCTGATCATTCCGTGTTGTCCAGAGCTCCCAGATAATAGTTATAAAGTCACGCAAAAGGGGGCTATTAGGCCCTTCAAGATCGGTAAATCTAAGAAGATGCTGAAAAAGCCAGTTCTCAAAAGAGGAAGAATCACTATCAATATCAGGAATCAGTCGACTCGTATTAGTAGACCAAGCTTCCAAAGCAAGAGGACATTCACGAAAGAGGTGTTGCCGAGATTCTAGCTCATTTAAACAAATAGGGCAGGAAGCCGAATCTCCAAGTCCCTTACGAATTAAATTTTCCGAATTCGCGAGACTATTATGCCATAGCTTCCACATGAAAAGTTTCCATTTTGGCATGATGTTAAAACTCCAAAGAATGCGAAAGAAACGCAAATGCAATGGAGTTGTCATGCTATAGATGTCAAGTTCTTTGTTGTTGAAGAACAAGAGCGTAAGCTGATTTGGTAGAGTACTGACCCGTTTTGGTATGAGGCCAGTATAACCCATCTGGGGTGGTGGAATTGTTGGGGAGTTCCATGCCTAAAATTTGGGCGAGCACTAGAAGGGATAAAATATGCACGGACTCTACTGCTCTCCCACTCTTTGCCATTTGGTGAGATAAGATCAGCAACTTTTAAACTAGCGGCCAGACGCAAAGGAACATCATCCTTCATAATTGGGGTTTTACCTTGCAGCCATTTCTCCTTGCCTGCAAGGATGTTTCTACCATTGCCAACTTTCCAAACGCAGTGTTGCTTTGAGGTGGTAGTGGCCTTCAAGATACCACGAGATCCCCAAGATAGAGCCTTTCTGCGTGTACTCAAGCAAGTGGTGTGATAAACACGGGAGATGAGGAGTTGGGGGTTCTATTGTATATGCCATGCCTTTTGCATCAAAAGTACATCAAATACCTCAAAGCTGCGAAGATCTAAACCTCCCAAGCCTTTTGGGAGGTGTAGAAAAATTCGTTTGTGCCAATGTATGCCATTATTTGTAGCGCCTTGCCAGAAAAAGCGAGCTAGAATACCATCAAGTTTGTTGACAATAGTTTGCGGGATGCTGAAAACCGCTAATTGATGCATGATAGTTGGAACAAGGATGGAGTTGATAATAATCATTTTTGTGGATTGCAATAGAGTACGATGTTTCCACTTAGATATCTTCCCCGAAATTTTATCTAGCAAAGGAGTAAAATGTCTAATTTTCGATCCCTATATATCAACCGGGGTACCAAGATAGATACCAAGTGACAAGTGTGAGTCCATTATTCTTAGTATAGTCTTATACTCCTGTTGTTTTTCCTGCGAGATATTTGGACTAAACTTGACGAAAGATTTTTGCAAATTCAGGAGTTGACCAGAGATAGAACAAAATCGTTCTATCATGGTTTTGAGATTAGTACAAGCTTCAGTTGAGGCATTGAAAAAATAGTGAATCATCCGCAAAGAATAGTGGGAAATAAAAGGGCCTTGAGGACCAAGCCGAATACCCTTGAATTGATGGATATCAACTGATAACGACGTCATTCGTGACAAAATATCCATACAAAACATAAATAAATACGGAGACAGAGGATCACCCTGGCGCAGACCACAGTGAGGAACAAAGGGCTCAGTGACTGTACCATTGATCAGGATACGATATGACATGGTAGAGATGCATTGTTGAATTAAACGAACCCACTTTTCCGGAAAGCCATACGCAGTAAGGATCTTTAGGATAAACATCCAACTCACACAATCATAGGCTTTATTCATGTCCAGTTTAAGGGCAGCTAGGTGATAAGGGCCTGATCTTTGTTTATTAATAATATGCGGCAACTCATGTGAAATGAGAGTATTATCCCCCATTTGTCGACCCGGAACAAAAGTATTTTGAAAATTATCAATCAGATGGGCCAATAAGGGCTTCATTCGATTAACCAGGCATTTAGAGGCACATTTGTATATAACATTGCACAAACTAATAGATCGGAACTGATTTACCTCCTCTGGAGAATCAGTCTTTGGAATAAGAATCAAAAGAGTACGATTCCATTGTTTAAGCAGATGTCCTGTAGATAAGAAACGATTAACCTGAATGACATGTTTTCCCAGTAGAGGCCAATGAATCTTGAAAAGCTCCAAAGGAAAGCCATCAAGCCCTGGCGATTTGTCATGAGCTATATCGAACATGGCGAGCTGAATTTCCATATCCGAGAAGGGAGCCAACAACTCCTCTAAAGCTTGAGTTGAAATAGTTGGAAGATGTAGCTCGCGTAATACCATATTAATATTATCTGCGGTGTCGGTGTTGATCCCGTAAATCCGGGTCTGAGAGATCATATATCTTTCTAAAATGAGATACAATGAGCTGTGCTATGGCCTGTGGGTCATCCAACCAAGTTCCGTTCTCATCACGAAGCATGAAAATGTGATTGCGTCGTTTACGCTGTTTAATTCGCTGAAAAAGAAAAGATGACGGCAGATCACCAAGTGTAACATATTTTTCTTTTACTCTCTACCTCTAGTATGAGTAAGCCAAGGAAGCTTCATCTATCAGCAGTCGTCGTCTAGCCCCGAACTCCGTGCCTTGGGCAGTATTAGACACAGCCGAGCCCAAGTGTTGAAGGCGATCCAAAATCGTATTCCAATTGATACCCCAAAGAGTCTTTTGTCCAAACACCATAATTTTAGTCATTCCCGAACAAGATGCAGTTTCCTAGACAAGGTGTACATATAGGACCCTTCAATGTGGAGATTCCAAGCCTCACTAACAATGGCCTGAACCTGGGGTTGGTGTAAACACCAACTTTCTATTTGGTAGGGTCGGCGGCTTTTACTTAGACGTGGCTCCATTTGAAGAAGATTTGGAGCGTGGTCCGATGTGGTGATCGGAAAATTACGTACTACCGCATTTGGGAATTCATCTAACCAAACTGGGGATGCATAAGCTCTGTCAAGCCTTTCCATAACCAACTTGTCATTTTCCCTATTATTGGACCAAGTAAAGCGCTGGCCGTAAAAAGGTATATCCTGTAGATTAAGAGCATGCTTCCATGTGATAAAATTTTCCCAACCTCGAATGAAGGCCGAGCCTCCCAACTTATCATTAAAATAGTCGACTTGATTAATATCACCAATAATTAAAAAGCTAGGATAAGGTTGTAGGAGCTGATGTAGTTCGTTCCAGATATCTGAACGGTATTGTAGTTGCGACTCTCCATACAAAAACAGTAGATGTTTTATTTTCCCATTTCTTGCAGTCACTTTACAAAAGATAAAACACCTAGAGCTACTGATAACATCAACATCGAAAAGGCCCCAACAAAAAAGAACTAGACCATCCCTCGTGCCCTGGGCATCTACACCAAAAACAAAGCTAGGATGAGTACTACTAAGAGCATTTTGTACAGAAGTAACAGTGGTTTTAGTTTCCTGGAGGAACAAAAAACATGGTAGATATTGTGAGATAAGCCAAAAAAGATAAGGAACTGTGAGGTTATCACTGGCTTTTATGCCTCGACAGTTCCATGCCAGCACATCCATTAATCTGAGCTAGGCTGAGTTGGATCAGCCGCATCCTTAAGCATGTTTTCATCGCCAAGAATGAGTTCCAAAGTGAACTGCAATTCCATGTCTTCCTCAGGTGGAGCTTGATGGGCCTGAGTTTCTGGTGATGGTGACTTTTCCTTCTCAACTGGGGTGCTCGGTTTTGATCGCTTCAAACTCCAAGGGGCATCAGGATCAATAGAAGAGACCACAGCTAGGCGCTGTTTTGCTCCTGTAGAAATAAGGGAACTGTTTGGTTGTACCCCCATCAATTGTGCCATTGAGACATCGGTGATGGCCTTTAATTTGAAACTCGTCGGCATCTCCGGTGGCCAGATAATAAAGCCACCTTTAGCATTCCACTCCTCCATGCGCCTCTTTTTCCTTATCATTCGGGCATATTCTGCATCTTTTTCAGGAATAAGGAAACTAGCAAGAGATTGACTTTTGGTGAGAGGTTGATGGCGTCGCTTTTTCCCTGAGAACTCAACTGAGGTACACCAGAGAGCAAGCACTATTGGTCTTGACGTTTGCTCAGATGGAGAATTAGCGCTGGAGGAGGCGAGCATAGAGTATTGAAGAGGACTGGTGAGCGAATAGAGTTTGCATGGGGTATTTGCCTCCTGTGTTGGGCCGAAAACTTGGTTCACCTGCACAAGGGGGGTAGTAGGATCTGCCACAAGGGGTGGGGAGATTCGAAATCGATCGATTTTTAGTAAATACGGGCGGTAAATAGTAATGCCCTTAAAGAGGTTGGCGGAATTTATAGGTATGCCATTTTTTCCTCAAGAAGAAAATGAAGGTGTTATAAAACAAATCATAGAGTTATGCGGTTTTAAGAATACGGAGGTTAATAAGAGTGGGGTAATCAACGAGATCTTTGAGAAGAATAGTTACTTTAGGAAAGGTGAGGTGGGAGATTGGACCAATCATTTTACACTTGCTATGGCGGAGAGGATGAATAAATCTATGGAAGATAAACTTGAGGGAACTGAGTTCATTGTTAGTTGAATCAGTAGAATTTTTCGGGAGGGTGTTTCTCTTTAAGGACCTTGAGATTTAGGCCTGTTCTTTTTGATGAATAAGTCAACCGAACCGAAATGAATAAGTCAAACTAAACCGAACTAAAATGAATAAGTCTAAACTAAACCGAACTGGTCTAAATTGAATCGATATGATCCGAACTGAATTAAATTGAGTATTATTAATAATTACAAGTAGGGTAATATTTTTATCATCATTGATAATGATAATAATTATTAATATTAATGATAATGATAATAATAATATTAATACTAATACTAATAATATGCATAATAATAATATTCTTATGAATTGTGTAATATTAATAATAACAAGTAAAATGATAATGATATAAAGTAATAATATTGTTAATATAATATTTTCCTCCAAGATTGCTATTCGCAAGTCAATATATACAAAGCCAATAGCATGTTTCACGCCTAATACTATAGAACCCCGGGCAGTTAAAATTATCTAATATGTTATCATTCATATGTTTCTTAATTGATTTTAGGTTTTCATAATTTTTCTTTTTAGTGCGAAATTGGAAAATGGACGTTATGACTAATAAGTTGTTTTTAAAAAAAAAAAAAAAAAAGGTCCAAGGAATTGGGGATAGAAATAACAATGTCAATGGAATTGGGGTAAGAGAATGTTTTTACCTTAATAAAAGTATTACATATCAAAAAGTTTGTCTATGTCTTTATAGTTACATATATGATATAATTATAAGACTTTATTATGTTTTACTTTGAAACATTAAACATTGACATTATAGTGGATTGGTGGTTAAATTACCACATTTCATTTCAAAGATCATGGATTCGATTCCTAATAGCTACAAATTGTTAATATTTTTTAATGAGATCATAAACATGTGTATTAGGAGCTTGAGAAGAGTGTCACGTGGCACCGTTCCGTTGATAGGAACACCTTTTAATATATTTGCATAGATAGTAATAGTAGCATGCATGACTCCGAATTCTAAGCAACAGAATATTAGCTTGCCTAATTTACAAAATACAAAACTATATTTACATATATTTGACTACTCTTATATTTACAAAACTATATTTGACATATATTTAAAAAATAATATTGCTACAATCAGGGAAGACTTGTAAATCAGAAAACCTTGAATAATATATTGGAAAAAAAAATCCCACTTTTTATAGATGAATTTGGGATTTTACCGGAATATGCTTAATAATCATGGATTCTAATGTAATTGTCGTTGCAATGATAGAAAAATATTATTTGGTGGATTCTGGATACCCGAATACTGTTGGATACATGTCTCCGGTTCGCTTGATTAGATACCACATACCGGAATATAAGAAGAGCCCACCAAAAAGGGATTCTAGAACATTTCAACTATCGACATTCATCACTAAGAATGTCCATTGAATGCGCATTTGGTCACTTAAAGAAAAGATGGAAAGTGCTTCATAATATGCCACAAATGTCAGAAAAGTATCATATGTCTATTGTTGTTGCCACTTGCAAACTTCATAATTTCATAAAAATGCACAAGCTTGGAATACCAATTATGCAACATGAAGCAAATGTTTGTGGAAGTGTTGATGTAGGGATGTTTGATGAACATCGAAAAGCTTCCATGTTTGAAAGACGAAAAGCCTTAACAAGGCTAATTTGGAGAGATGTTAAACTGAATGATGCACATGAAGCTGATAGTGAAGATAATAATGAAGATGAGGTGGAAGAAAATAACGAGGTTGGAGATCGCATGGAAGAAGATTATTAGGAAATTTAGAATACTCCTTTTGTTTCTTTTAATTGCTACATTTTCCTTAAATATTCTTTTTTTTAATTGCTACATTGTTTAAACTTATTTATTGGAGTGCTTTTTGAAATGGAGAAAGTACTAGTAGCAGTAATAATAATAATAATAATAATAATAATAATAATAATAATAATAATAATAATAATAATAATAATAATAATAATAATAGTAATAGTAATAAAAATAATAATAATAATAATAATAATAATAATAATAATAACAATAATAATAACAACAACAACAACAACAATAATAATAATAATAATAATAATAATAATAATAATAATAAGAATACAATAATAATAATAATAATACATAATAATAATAATATTAATAATAATAATAATAATAATAATAATAATAATAATAGTAATAATAATAGTAATAGTAATATAATAATAACAACAACAACAACAACAATAATAACAATAATAATAATAATAATAATAATAATAATAATAATAATAATAATAATAATAATAATAATAAAATCAAAAAGTTGTAGTATGAACTGAACTGAATAAGTCTGAACTGAACTGAACTGAAATGGTCCGAATCGAACTCGATCTCGAACCGAATCGATCCGATCCGAACCGAATTGAATTTCCATTTATTCGGTCCAAAAGAACGAGCCTTAGCGTCTAGTGGACATTGGGGGTCTACTAGATGTAATGCGGCGATCTATCTATGAAGATCATCAGGGTTTCATATCTCAACAAGTTCCCTCTCATATTAGGTCTTTCTCGTCAAGACGTATAACCCAACTCCACCCACCATCGCTCACGACAAGTTTCATTTGGAATGGACAAGTAATAGGTTGTTTTTTCTTCATCAAGTATGTACGAGCATATGAAGCTCACGTTAGTTTCAGTTTGTTTTGTTTGGTTGTATCAGCATTATGTTGTACTTCAGTTTTTTAATTAATGCATATTTTCTCGATGTAAAAAAAGCTGCAATGATAGAAAAATATTATTTGGTGGATTCTGGATACCCTAATACTGTTGGATACATGTCTCCGGTTCGCTTGATTAGATACCACATACCGGAATATAAGAAGAGCCCACATAAAGGGATGCTAGAACATTTCAACTATCGACATTCATCACTGAGAATGTCCATTGAATGCGCATTTGGTCACTTAAAGAAAAGATGGAAAGTGCTTCATAATATGCCACAAATGTCAGAAAGTATCATATGTCTATTGTTGTTGCCACTTGCACACTTCATAATTTCATAAAAATGCACAAGCTTGGAATACCAATTATGCAACATGAAGCAAATGTTTGTGGAAGTGTTGATGTAGAATTATTTGATGACCATCGAAAAGCTTCCATGTTTGAAAGACAAAAAGCCTTAACATGGCTAATTTGGAGAGATGTTAAACTGAATGATGCACATGAAGCTGATGGTGAAGATAATAATGAAGGTGAGGTGGAAGAAAATGACGAGGTTGGAGATCGCATGGAAGAAGATTATCAGGAAATTTAGAATACTCCTTTTGTTTCTTTTAATTACTACATTTTCCTTAAATGTTCTTTTTTTTAATTGCTACATTGTTTAAACTTATTTATTTGGAGTGCTTTCTGAAATGGAGGAAGTAGTAGTAGCAGTAATAATAATAATAATAATAATAATAATAATAATAATAATAATAATAATAATAATAATAATAATAATAATAATAATTATTATTATTATTATTATTATTATTATTATTATTATTATTATAATAATAATAATAACAATAATAATAATAATAATAATTATTATTATTATTATTATTATTATAATAATAATAATAATAACAATAATAATAATAATAATATTAATAATAAAAATAACAATAATAATAATAATAATAACAACAATAAAATAATAATAATAATAATAATAATAATAATAACAATAATAATAAGAATATTATAACAATAATAATAATAATAATAATAGTAATAATAATAATAACAACAACAACAACAACAACAACAACAACAACAACAACAATAATAATAATAATAATAATAATAATAATAAAATCAATAAGTTGTAGTCTGAACTGAACTGAACTGAAATGGTCTAAACTGAATTGAACTGAACCAAACTGATCTGATCTGAACTGAACTGAATTTCCATTTATTTAGTCCAAAAGAACAAAGCCTTAGTGTCTAGTGGACATTTGGGGTCTACTAGATGTAATGTGACGATCTATCTATGAAGATCGTCAGGGTTTCGTATCTCAACAGGTTCCCTCTCATATCAGGTCTTTCTCGTCAAGACGTATAACACAACTCCACCCACCATCGCTCACGACAAGTTTCATTTGGACTGGACAAGTAATAGGTTGTTTTTTCTTCATCAAGTATGTACGAGCAAATGCAGCTCACACTAGCTTCAGTTTGTTTTGTTTGGTTGTATCAACATTAGCTTGTACTCCTATTTTTTAATTAATGCATATTTTCTCGATGTAAAATAAAAAATTAAAAGTTCATGCCAATTGCTTCTTATTAATGCTAATTTGCTTTCCTCGTTTGAATTGTGTGATTAATGCTTTAATATGTCAGTTTTTCTCTTCTTTCATCACCTTGATTTCACGTTTCAACGTTTCATCACTTCAATCTGAAATCTTGTGTTTCCTAGATGTCGATTTGTTGAATTTAATATGATCAATAATGTCTTTGTTTCTTTTAAATTAATAGTTCTCACAAAATTTCTACTCCCTCCGTTCCATAATATAGTGCTTGTTTCTTTTTTGCACGGTCTCCAAGATATACTTTAATTAACCTTTACTATTTTCAATTCTGTGTTAATAAAAAAATATAAATGGTTGATATTATGAAAGTACACATTGAGGCGAACCTCACAAGATCTTACATGAGTATATTTTTTAACATAACTTAATGAGAATATATGGTCAAAGATTAAAAATTTTGACCTCAAAAAAGAGAAACAAGCACTATATTATGGGACGGATGAAGTACTTCATATATAAATCAAAATACCTTTTAATATTTTCCTGCAAGTAAATACAGGCATTAGAATATTTTGGAAGGTATGCATATTACATTCAACCAAACTACAACTACCCAATAGATAGAATATCCGAATAAACATTAACATTTAGTGGAATCTAACTTAACAATAGAAAATATCAAAGCCTACACCGTATAACTGGGCAACCTTGCGCCCAACTTTTTTTTTTTTAGTTGATTCCTCGTTTTTGCTCATTTGGACCTCGACAAATGAGATATAAAAAGTACTCTTAGGTTAATGCTACACATGAATGTATAATATAAATGGCTCATTAATAGTAATGTGTGCCTGTATTGTGTGTGTACTTGTCCCTTTTTCAAATAAATTCTTCTTGTTGTAATTGAAGGTTTTCAAGGCTAGAATGCAGAACAAGATATGAACAAACAATTTGAATTTGTTGTGCCGTGGTAAACAAACCACTACCTTGAAAACGAGATTCGGTGCAACCGGGGTGCACAATTGTACTCACTGATTCGTTCCCTAAGGTTTACACAACTCTCAACACAGAATGGCACTCTTGGGAGTTACTAGAACTTATGTCCAAAGAGATGAAGGAAGAAGAGAGAGAGAAGGAAAGATCTATCTCAAAATCATAAAAGAATCATATTTATAGGAGTGAAGGAGAAGAAGTAACCTCCCAAGCAAATCAAAGGACTCCAAGGTATCCAATGATCATAATCAAACCAATTAAACACAAGATAATGAAGAATAAAAACTCCCATCATCAATAGGAATTATGGAAAAAAAATAAACCACCATTAAAAGGATGATCATCACCTTTAAACCACGTAATTAAGGGGAGGTTACAAAATGGATCCAAGGAAATAAAGGGAAAAAAGGGAAAAACGGCAAAAAAAGCCTTCGCCCGATCGGGCCCGAGACGAAAAAGCAAGGATCACTGAGGTCACCCGATCGGGCGAACCCCGCCCAAATGGGCACCAACAGCGACTACGAAAGTCGCCTGCCCGATCGGGCGGCCTGCGCCCGATCCAATCGGGTGCCACTTTTCTTCCCCCCTTTTCCAACTTTTTTCCTAACAATCCCCCACTAAAGATGAGAAAAAGATACCAAATGAAAGAAAGGAAATTCCAGGCATAAGAAGAGATCAATACATAACATCCAGTGTTACATTTAAGTAAATTGCAAGCAAATGTTTAGTGAAGTGGTACAATGACTTACAATCCTAAGGGTGGACAAACCTTGAAGCCCTTAAACTTTTGATCAAAGAGTGGACTAACCTTGAAACTCTAAGATTTAAGTCACTCCCCCCCCCCCAACAACACATCATCACTCCAAAAGTATAGTAAACTCCGCAAAGTGAACGCATTTTAAGCCATGAGTTTACGTTAATTTTCATGGAAGCTCTAGGAAACAAAATCAAGTTTCCATAGAAGATGGCGAGTCTTCACAACCATATAGGTGAATCCCTTATGCTTCTCAATAGCACAAAACATCTCTTAGGATTCATTAAGAGTTTAAACAAACTCAACCTCCACAAAATTACAACGATGGATTTCTCAAATGTTTAGCTAGAGCACCTACCACGTAAGTATAAATCCATTAAGAATTCTCAACAAATTCATCCCACTACAAGCATTACAACACCAAATGCCATAGGGATGAAATATAAGTAATGCTAATTATATACTCTTCATGGGCTTAAGCCCCATCCCCCTCGACGAATCAAGAACTTGGTTCCTTGCCAACCCCTTAGTCAAAGGATCCGCCAAATTTCTATCGGACCTTACATAGTTCAAAGCAATGACTCCATTCTTGAGTAATTGTCTCACCGAACTATGTCTAAGGCGTATGTGCCTCTTCTTACAACTTGAGAATCACAATACAAAGAAATCGGGAAAGATCTTTCCCCCCGCAATGGGATGTCGTCAAGAAGGCTCCTTAGCTAATCCGCTTCTTGACCTGCCAACTCAAGAGCAATGAATTCAGATTCCATGGTGGAGCGAGCTAAACATGGTTGTTTTGAGGACTTCCATGATATAGTACCTCCACCCAACATAAACACATAACCACTAGTAGAGACTACTTCATCATTATCGGATACCCAATTAGCATCACAAAAACCTTCCAAGACATTAGGAAATCGATTAAAATGCAAACCAATTTTCATGGTGCCCTTAAGATACCTTAGTAACCGATAAAGTGCATTACAATGTTCACTATTAGGATTCTAAGTATAACGACTTAATCTACTTACCGCATAAGCGATGACGGGACGTGTGCAATTCATCAAAAACATTACACTCCCTATTACCTTAGCATATTGCTCTTGTGACACACTAGGACCCTTGTTCTTCATGAGCCTTACACTTGCATCATATGGAGTCTTACATGGCTCCACATCATAGCAATTGAACTTTTTCAAGATTTTCTCCACATAGTGAGATTGATTCATCGAGAAACCATCCTTGAGCTTGCTCAATCGAATACCAAAGGATCACATCGGCTTCACCCAAATCCTTCATTTCAAAGTTAGTAGAGAGAAAATTTTAGTGTAATTTACAACCTCAAAGTTAGTACCAATAATAAGCATGTCATCAATATAAAGACAAATAATAACACAAGAGGAATCCAAAACTTTAGAATACATAAGAGTCCGAAGAATTAGTCATGAAACCATCACTCCTAATAGTACTATCAAACTTTTCATACCATTGCTTAGGAGCTTGTTTCAAACCATCCAAAGACTTCGTAAGCCTACACACCTTGTGTTCTTGACCCTTAACCATAAAACCTTCCGGTGGAGTCATACAAATCTCTTCATCAAGATCACCATTAAGAAAAGTCGTTTTAACATCCATTTGATGAACCACTAAGTCATGTATCGCCGCTAAAGCAACCAAAGTCCTAATGGTGGCAATCTTAGTCACGGGTGAGTAGGTATCAAAGAAGTTTATACCCTCTTTTTGAGTGAAACCTCTAATAACAAGTCTAGCCTAAAACTTATCAATAGAACCTGTTTTTTCTTCTTAGTAATGATCCATTTACAACTTATGGGTTTAGACCCTTTAGGTAAATAACATAAGTTCCAAGTATGATTAGACATGATTGAATCTAATTCACTTTTAATGGCCTCTTTCCAAAAACTAACATCTATGGATTTCATAGCTTCACTATAAGTCTTTGGGTCTTCTTCTAAGAGAAATAAAGAAACAACATTTTCACTTAAACAATTCACCTCAAAATTCTCAACAAGAAAAGTGGTCAAGAAATCTGGTCCAAAGGTAGTCTGTACTCTAACCCTCTTACTCTTCCTATGTTGAACTCCTTCTACTACCAAAGGAGGAGGAGGAAGATCACTAGAACTAGGCAAAGAAACATCCAAGGACACATCAATACTTGACTCATTCATATGCATAGAAGATGATGATGATGATGATTTCAAAGGGAAAGTATGCTCAAAGAAAACTGCATCTCTAGATTCACAAATAGAATAATCACTCAAAAGCATGAACCTATATGCGGCACTATTATGAGCATAACCAATAAACACGCAATCAAAAGTTTTAGACCTAATAGTGGTTTTCTTAAAATCTGGAAAAGCAACTTTAGCTAAGCAACCCCACACTTTCAAAATACTCATTTTAGGTTTATAACCTTACCAAAGTTCATAAGGTGTTTTATCCAATTTCTTATGGGGCACTCTATTGAGTACATAACAAGCGGATAGAACCGCCTCTCCCCACATGTTGTCGGATAATCCAGAACTTAAAAGCATTGCATTCATAGTTTCTTTTAAAGATCTATTTTTCCTTTCGGCAATACCATTTTGTTGTGGAGTGTAAGGAAAGCTTAGCTCATGGATGATTCTATTGGCTTCACAAAATTCTTTTAAAGTCCATTTTCCATATTCACCACCTCTATCGGTCCTAACCCTTTATATCTTAAGATCAAGTTGATTTTCAACCTCGGCTTTATACTTTAAAAATGCACTTTCAGCCTCATCCTTAGTTTTCAAAAGATAAACTTTAGTGAACATTGAAAAATCATCAACAAAAGTTATGTAATAATTTTTCCCTCCTTTACTAGTAGTGCAATTTTTAAAGTCCGCTAAATCCGAGTGAATCAACTCTAGCAATTTAGTACTTCTTGATACAACTTCCTTGAATGGTAGCTTAGTATGTT
The DNA here is from genome assembly GCA_947646795.1 of Beta lomatogona. Lineage (NCBI taxonomy): Eukaryota > Viridiplantae > Streptophyta > Magnoliopsida > Caryophyllales > Amaranthaceae > Beta > Beta lomatogona. The sequence continues at coordinate 3,426,414 of CANSNZ010000996.1, forward strand.
TGGCCTCAGCACAAATAGGACATTTAGAAGCTTTGTCAATTTGATCAAAAGAAATTAAGTCCATGTCCTTTAGTTTTTTCATGTAAGAGACATTTAAATGTCTTAAATGATTGGCCCAAACATCCATAGACTCAACAATATAAGCAAAAGAAGTACTATCATTATTACTCAAAACATTCATCACAAACAATCCTCCACTAAGGTAACTGTAACAGCCCGCTCCAGACAGCAGCTTATTTAAGACCTAATACTGCTAATTACAAAGTTAAGCTGCCATTCAGAGAGACTGTTAGGGAGGACTTCCACACCTTCCCTCCCTAGGAACAAGTAGGAAGTCTCACAAGTATCCAAGCATAATACGAAAATAAGTTATAATAAAATACTTATTACAATAGGTTTGGATTACTTAGTTTACAAATCTGAAATATATGCTTAACTTGCAAAATCATTATATAATTCGATTCATCTCATAGCAGCGGATTTAACACATTGACCACAACTTCACATTTGCACACAAAAGCTAACTCGAACATTTCTCTAGACCTGCAAAACAGATGAATCTGCCCCCACCAGGACAGGTTCAAAGAACAAAACAGGTCAGCTTACGCTGGTACACAAGTCCCACCAATTTCGAAATATTAAGGTGGCTGAAACTATTCAGTCGTTTCTTATACTCAAACATAAACTTATAACAATCATAGCTTCATTTTCCTTTTTGCTCAGAAATACGTTAATGCACTGAAATGGTTTTCGTTCTTGTTCGGAAATACGTTTATACTTGCTCATAAATACGTTGATTCTTTCTTTTAACTTCCATAAAAATTACATTGCATACACAGGAGAAATTCTTCAAGAATTATCTCAAAATATCACATTTCATTCTCAATACTTAGAACAACAATACTCGTAAACTTATTACAAAACTTAACATAACTCCAGGGAAGGAACGCGAATGGAGGCAAACCCGGCTCTCCAAACTTTTGAGGGACGTCTCCCTACATTTCTTATTTTCCTGCTTGCAAGGCTTCCTAGGTCATGACCCTTCATAATGGAGCAATACCCGCTCCGGAGCAATACCCGCTCCAAACTCACAATGAGCAAACCCGCTCTATGAGTGTTGTTCATCATCGCTACGCAGCCTACTTCCCCTTATAAAACAAAATTTATACTTATACCGAAATACTTATGCTCAATACTTATACTGAAATTATCATACTCAAATACTTCACTTAAATCTTATTCGTATCAATTACAACAACTTCTAATGCAAACTTAACTTATGAAAACAAGTTTCGGAAAACAAGCTTGCTATGTCAAGTTCCACTGGTTTCGGAAAGGTGACCTAACAATCAAGTTTCGAAGAATAATGTAATTTGGTTGAGGTATATAAAGGTGGTATTATCAAGACATGACAGTATATAAAAGGTTATAGAAGAGCTCTTAATATATGGAGATATTATCTCACACAAACACCACATATATCAATTCCCATGGTTTTCGATTTGGTGTTAAAGAACAATGGTTCTTATGCAAAGATCACTTGTACTTCTTGGGTTTAGCCAAAGTTTAAGTTTCACACTTAATATATATAAAGACAGTAGGTATTCATCATAGAAAAATATTGAAAGGATCAAAGGCACAAGGCTTTACAAGTTCGAAAGTAATTAAGCGAACAATCGAGTTTTGAGGTGTTATTTTCCTCCACGAATTGAGGTTGCGTGTTTAATTAGGTAAATGAAGCAAAGGTTCATTTGATAATCAAGACATAAATGTTCCAAGGGAATATCATGGAAGTTTAACCACAACACGATCCTTAATCAAAACACAATCGAAATATAACAAGGATTGACAAACTTCTGACGGAACTCGTTATGCACATAACAATTTCCGGACAACATAACTTTTGATGTACAACTCCGAATGGAGTGATTTTTGGGTCTAAATTCAATAACTTTTCAAGATCTACCATTTCCAAGAAACATCAAGGCTAAAAACAGAGTGTAAAGAAAGATATTTGGAAGAGAAGATCACGGCAGCATAGCTCAAGTGAATGGATAATCACTTCCTTATTCGGTTATTCAGAGAATCCTAGGGAACTTGACATGCAAAACATTTTTAACACAATATCTTCCATAATAAAACTCATGCAAATCAATTTTTATACACATTCAAACATAATCCAAGTATTCACAATTCCACAAACAATTTTCATGATCAAAGCTAGAAACAGAGTTTAGGTGGTGGAGCTTGTGTACCTTAACTTGGTGTTTAGGAAATCAAATCTTACTTAGTAATTCTCACCATCTCTCCAGCAACCTCTTAGGACCTTAGGCAAAACATTCATCACCTTAAAATTAGTAATTAACCCAAAGAAATCAAATTTCAAACTAATATACCTCATGTATGCTGAAATTCAGCCATAACTCACCTTCCTTGGTTTTTCTTAAGGTTACAGGAATGGAACTTCAAAACTAACTTTTGCCCAGTATGAAGGACACCTTGATGAACCTAGGGAAGTGTTTGCATGCAACTTTCAGTGCTAGGAGCCAAAGAAAACAAGCTGGCAATGGCCTGCTTGCAACTCGCCAGAATGGCGTGAGGAAAGGGGGAGGAGAAAGAGATGTATTTTGTGTGTTTCTTGTGAAATGATTTTGGTGAAAATGAATGAGGACCTTCTTCTCATATATATAGAGAATGGGTAAGGGCAAAATCGTAATTTTCTATTTAGTAATGAGGGCAAAATCGTCTTTTCACAGCTTAAGAACATTCCAGAATTTTCTGGTTTTACTTAATCCTTAACCCTCTGTAATTAAGCTCTAATCCTTCATTATACTTAAACTAAATCCTTAAAATATGTCTTATAGCCTAATAAACATATTTTAGCTCATTCAGCCCTTAAATTATAAACACAGAGTATCTGAAACACGATATACTCAAAGTCTCAAATTTCATAATAATGCTCAACATCATTAACGTAATTCGTTAATAACTTATCTTAACTCATAATTTGTATTCATAATCACATAATAAGACATAATATTCACATTTCCGGCAAAAATTCTCATAAAAAGCTATTCGGAGATTTTGATTCCAGCGGAAGTCTCAGCGAAAGTCATAACAGATTACGTACTGATTAGTACGTTAATAATGTTAGTAATCTTAGTTTAAAAAGTGGGGCTATTACACTCTACCCTCCTTAGAGAAGTTTCGTCCCGAAACTTTAAAAGATACATATCATAACAACTAGGAGAAATACAACACATACGTTAGAACAATTAAGGGCAATACTTTCCCAAATTAATTAATCGCATTTGCTCCATAGTTTCATGGAATGACTTATGCAGTTACTGGAACTCTTGTTCCCGTTATCCCCACGATTAAGTGTTTGACAATTACATCCATACAGAGGTTGAGACAAAACCATACTCATTTGGTAACTATCGGTATAGAAGAATTTTGTCCATGCTAATTTATCCTTCCTTGAACCCTTAAACTTCAATACACAAGGTTGCCACATATATCTTTCAACATTTGAATAAAACACTTTGCTTGCACATGCAACTTTTCTCAGTAATGCGAGTATCCTGATCAGAATAACAGTCGTTGGAACTCCATGCATTTGCACAAATCCTGTAGTATATGCATCAGCTAACTGCTCCTTACTTCATGCTATCTATGAAAATATATCAAGTTATATTATTATTTTTTTTTTTTTTTTTTTTTTTTTTGTTTTTGTCAACTTATTCTCAACTACTCGAATGAATACATTGCCTCTTCTCTAATTGGGCATTCTAAGTACTAAATCCATTGAGGTTAGTCCCATTTATAATCTGGTACCGACAATAGTTGTCACAACCCGGGTATCTTCCCCCCGCTCAATCTTTACTTCCGGCCATTAAACATTTTATAACATATTGCGATACATCTCACTTCAACTTTCCATCAGAGTACTTCTTGATATCCTGAATTATTTTATCTCTTCTAGGATAACTCTAGTACACACATTTATGTGCTTTCTTCGAAACTTTTGTTTATTTTTATTTAGCTCTTAATTGACAGAAACAACAACCACCCATTTATTCGTATGCTTTCACTAACATGTACTTGTAAATCCGTTGCCTCAATTTTTTTTTTCTATCTTAACCTCAATTCCTTGATAACTTAGCTTGAACTTATTTAGCTCAAATTTCCTCAAAAGGTATATTTTAATCAAAAACATTAATCCGTCCTTGCAAATCTCTTTTCTTAATCACATTTAACTTAGTTGCCTTAGTTACTTATATATCTCTTCTGGTTTTGAAATGATAGAATCAACATTCTGACAAGGTATCTCGTTCACATCATCTACTACCTCATATGCCTTTCCCAGGCGGTACTAAATATCTAAATTATAATGCTTGATAATTTCTAGCCACATTCGCTGTTTCACATTCATCTCTTTCTAAGTAAAGATATGCCTTAAACTTTTATGATCAGTATAAGCCATATTAATTTAATAAGACCTCCAAAATTTTAAAGCAAACATCTCAACTTCCACTATATATCATGCCCAACATAATTTCTCTTATGAGTGTTAGCTACCTAGAAGAATTCCCTAATGCTACATCAATACACGTCCAACCCTTCCTAAGACATTATCACTCTATATTTCAAATCCTTTATTTGTCCCCGAAGGCAAAACTATAGCTGGGGTATTAGTTAACCTTTTCTACAACTTGTAGAAAGCTAAGCCTTCTCGAAATTTTCCCGTCCACTAAACCTTCATTCCTTCCTCAAAATTCCGAATACTTCTTTAAGATGCGATTTATGCTCTTCTTGATTCTTCGAGCATACCAAAATATCATCAATGAAAATTGTTATAATTTGATCTCACAAAAATTTAAAATATCACTACATCATGTCTACGAATGGTGCGGGTGTATTATGAAACTTAAACAGTATTTTTACAAACCCACAATGACTATGTCTCGTCCTAAATGTCATCCTTGGAATATTTTCATCCACCACATGCTTCTAGCGTTATCCCAATCTCGGATTTTTTTTCAAAAAAAACAAAATACCGGCTCCTTTTAACTGTTCGAGTAAATTATCTATTCGATATAAAGATTTCCTATTCCTTAACTGTAACTTTATTTATCTCCCAACGACCTATACATAGTCTCATTACTCGGCACTTTTTATTCCAAATATCACTAGTGCTCTCCCTATGGTGAAACACCGGATCAACTATAACATTTCGCAACAATTTTTTTCTTAAGCGCTTCTCTAATTCAGCCATATCAACTCTAGAGGCGGGCGTATTGGCACCTATTCTATACACAAATCGACCACTCTACCCGAAGACTCATTAACCGCCGAAATTCTTCCATCTTAATTACTTCCTTCCAATTTCCGAGCATATGAGTTTTATACCTTCGCCATTTATTAGTTTGCTCTTTTCTTCTTAGCTTGACGATACACCATGGTATACAAAATATTATCTCACCCGGTGATTTCAACCGAATATCATTTGATGATCGCTCGGTTCTTGCTCGGCCCAATACATCCCCAATATTACATTATAGTACTCGGACTTCCGAGCTTGACGAAACGACACACCCCGCTATATAATACTATCTTTGCTTGGTTCTTTCTTAGCCAAGACATCCTCCATAATTATATTATAATACTCTAAACCGAGGAATATTAAAGCCACATGCAACCTTGACTCTTGCAATCTTAACTACACAATCTCTAAATCATTTACAACAACTCGACCCTTTATCAGACATATAGATTGTCATAATGAAGTTTAACAAAAACGTGATGGAGATACATACATGCGCAGGCCCCAAACACAACAAATTAGCTAAGGCTTTACTTACAATATGTTTTTTTTTTTTTTTTTTTTTTTCATGACAATATTCAACTTACATATTTGAGGAAATCATATGCCAAATCCATTAAATACAGATTCCATTCCAATAAGTAATATCAAAATTCCGAATTCTGAAACGATTTCCGTACTGCAAAACATATAAGAGAAACATATAACTTATTCGTATTCAAGTTCATTTCACAATCGAACCCATAACATAGCCAACTACAACACATGTTATTGGAGGTATCCAAATTATTTATAGAACAAATCACAAAGTACTTCTAACATATATAGACTCCAAAAGTATAACCTGGTCAATTCCCCATCACAATCTGTAACGCCTCCGATTAAGTTATTTCATAATCATATTGATTCTTATATTACCGGAATTATATCCATATGTTCGGAGTTTATCGCCCCCATACCTTCTACCTCGTATAAAATATTACATCCTAACAAATTGTCTACGACAATTATTATAGTATGTTAATAAATCTTACTCCATATCACCCTATCATACATAAGTATACCAGGATCTAGCTATCTACCTGAAACTTATACTCCAATTACTTACACTCATTATCCATATTAATCTCTAATCCATAACTTACAGTAGTATGTCTCAATGTTTGAACATATCTATATTACTCCTAGCTTCATTCCCGTTCCTTTATAACCTCATAACAATTAATTCCTAGCTCCTCATTTACACCATTAGCTTAATGCAAAAAAAAAACAAAGCTTACTTAGATACTACCAACGTAGCTAGTTTGAGTTTACATCCTCATATATACAACACTTTGTTCCAACTTATCCTCATAGTTTCACAACAAATTTATTTATAATTACATTCATAAAAGAAATACTAACAAAAGCTTTAGTACCACCAATTATCGTCCATTCCGACTTTCTCTCCACGAGTTTTATGTTCATACATCGTTCCATGGTGAGAATTGTATGGTATGGCTAACCCCGCCTCTGGCACTCCAGAGTATCATTGATCTCACCTCAGTTTCCTCCACAACATTTCCAACCTTAACAAATTCTTATCCTTATCGTTCATAATTACATCATAACCTTGAATTGCTTCAGTAAACCTATACAATTCTAACAGATTCCATTAGACTTGACGAGAGCTAGCCCATGGCTCACAAATCACATTGGTGAAGTCCTTGGTTTCCATTAATGGCTCCTACAAGCCTCCATACCCTCTTTGTATCCCCAAATTGTGACCTAGTGGCTAACTAGCATGGTCAACCGCGTCATTTACCATTTATCGATAACATAATAGGTGCTGAGTCCTCCTTTTATAAGCATATTCTCACTTACGCTTTAATGGAATCTACTCAGAACCATTTATACCAAATATCATATCATTCACATACACATTCATAAACATAAATTCACATAGCATAAACATAATCATACACATATCACAAATGTTTTAAAAACTTTTTTTTTTATATATATGAAATTGGCTTTAATTTTCCTTTCTTAAGAAAATACTTGTGTAAACACTCTTATTGTTTCCAAAACTTGCAAATTAGCAATACTAAATTTTGGATTTCGAAAACCTTTGCTTTGATACCACTTGTAATAGCCGCTCCAGCATGCCAGCCTTATTTAAGACCTAATACCGCTAATTACAAAGTTAAGTCGCCATTCGGAGAGATCGTTAGGGAGGACTTCCACACCTTCCCTCCCTAGGAACAGTAGGAAGTCTCACAAGATTCAAGCATAATACGAAAATAAGTTATAATAAAATACTTATTACAATAGGTTTGGATTACTTAGTTTACAAATCTGAAATATATGCTTAACTTGCAAAATCATTATATAATTCGATTCATCTCATAGCAAATGATTTAACACATTGACCACAACTTCACATTTGCACACAAAAGCTAACTCGAACATTTCTCTAGACTCGCAAAAAGGTATGAATCTCGCCCCCACAAGGACAAAGTTCAAAGAACAAAACAAGTCGCCTTACGCCGGTACACAAGTCCCACCAATTTCGAAATATTAAGGTGGCTGAAACTATTCAGTCGTTTCTTATACTCAAACATAAACTTATAACAATCATAGCTTCATTTTCCTTTTTGCTCAGAAATACGTTAATGCACTGAAATGGTTTTCGTTCTTGTTCGGAAATACGTTTATACTTGCTCATAAATACGTTGATTCTTTCTTTTAACTTCCATAAAAATTACATTGCATACACAGGAGAAATTCTTCAAGAATTATCTCAAAATATCACATTTCATTCTCAATACTTAGAACAACAATACTCGTAAACTTATTACAAAACTTAACATAACTCCAGGGAAGGAACGCGAATGGAGGCAAACCCGGCTCTCCAAACTTTTGAGGGACGTCTCCCTACATTTCTTATTTTCCTGCTTGCAAGGCTTCCTAGGTCATGACCCTTCATAATGGAGCAATACCCGCTCCGGAGCAATACCCGCTCCAAACTCACAATGAGCAAACCCGCTCTATGAGTGTTGTTCATCACTGCTTACGCAGCTACTTCCCCTTATAAAACAAAATTTATACTTATACCGAAATACTTATGCTCAATACTTATACTGAAATTATCATACTCAAATACTTCACTTAAATCTTATTCGTATCAATTACAACAACTTCTAATGCAAACTTAACTTATGAAAACAAGTTTCGGAAAACAAGCTTGCTATGTCAAGTTCCACTGGTTTCGGAAAGGTGACCTAACAATCAAGTTTCGAAGAATAATGTAATTTGGTTGAGGTATATAAAGGTGGTATTATCAAGACATGACAGTATATAAAAGGTTATAGAAGAGCTCTTAATATATGGAGATATTATCTCACACAAACACCACATATATCAATTCCCATGGTTTTCGATTTGGTGTTAAAGAACAATGGTTCTTATGCAAAGATCACTTGTACTTCTTGGGTTTAGCCAAAGTTTAAGTTTCACACTTAATATATATAAAGACAGTAGGTATTCATCATAGAAAAATATTGAAAGGATCAAAGGCACAAGGCTTTACAAGTTCAGAAAGTAATTAAGCGAACAGTCGAGTTTTGAGGTGTTATTTTCCTCCACGAATTGAGGTTGCGTGTTTAATTAGGTAAATGAAGCAAAGGTTCATTTGATAATCAAGACATAAATGTTCCAAGGGAATATCATGGAAGTTTAACCACAACACGATCCTTAATCAAAACACAATCGAAATATAACAAGGATTGACAAACTTCTTGACGGAACTCGTTATGCACATAACAATTTCCGGACAACATAACTTTTGATGTACAACTCCGAATGGAGTGATTTTTGGGTCTAAATTCAATAACTTTTCAAGATCTACCATTTCCAAGAAACATCAAGGCTAAAAACAGAGTGTAAAGAAAGATATTTGGAAGAGAAGATCACGGCAGCATAGCTCAAGTGAATGGATAATCACTTCCTTATTCGGTTATTCAGAGAATCCTAGGGAACTTGACATGCAAAACATTTTTAACACAATATCTTCCATAATAAAACTCATGCAAATCAATTTTTATACACATTCAAACATAATCCAAGTATTCACAATTCCACAAACAATTTTCATGATCAAAGCTAGAAACAGAGTTTAGGTGGTGGAGCTTGTGTACCTTAACTTGGTGTTTAGGAAATCAAATCTTACTTAGTAATTCTCACCATCTCTCCAGCAACCTCTTAGGACCTTAGGCAAAACATTCATCACCTTAAAATTAGTAATTAACCCAAAGAAATCAAATTTCAAACTAATATACCTCATGTATGCTTGAAATTCAGCCATAACTCACCTTCCTTGGTTTTTCTTAAGGTTACAGGAATGGAACTTCAAAACTAACTTTTGCCCAGTATGAAGGACACCTTGATGAACCTAGGGAAGTGTTTGCATGCAACTTTCAGTGCTAGGAGCCAAAGAAAACAAGCCGGCAATGGCCTGCTTGCAACTCGCCGAATGGCGTGAGGAAAGGGGGAGGAGAAAGAGATGTATTTTGTGTGTTTCTTGTGAAATGATTTTGGTGAAAATGAATGAGGACCTTCTTCTCATATATATAGAGAATGGGTAAGGGCAAAATCGTAATTTTCTATTTAGTAATGAGGGCAAAATCGTCTTTTCACGACTTAAGAACATTCCGAATTTTCTGGTTTTACTTAATCCTTAACCCTCTCGTAATTAAGCTCTAATCCTTCATTATACTTAAACTAAATCCTTAAAATATGTCTTATAGCCTAATAAACATATTTTAGCTCATTCAGCCCTTAAATTATAAACACAGAGTATCTGAAACACGATATACTCAAAGTCTCAAATTTCATAATAATGCTCAACATCATTAACGTAATTCGTTAATAACTTATCTTAACTCATAATTTGTATTCATAATCACATAATAAGACATAATATTCACATTTCCGGCAAAAATTCTCATAAAAAGCTATTCGGAGATTTTGATTCCAGCGGAAGTCTCAGCGAAAGTCATAACAGATTACGTACTGATTAGTACGTTAATAATGTTAGTAATCTTAGTTTAAAAAGTGGGGCTATTACAGTAACCTTTCCCAACAAAGTCTTCATTCTTAGTGATAACAATCTTGTCCACCTCAAAGACAAGCTTTGAACCGGCTTTGTTGAGAAGGGTACCCGAAACAAGATTCCTCATAAGGGAGGAAACATACAAGACATTATTCAAAAACAAAGTTTTTCCGGAAGTGAGTTTAAGGTGAACCTTCCCTTTGCCAAGAACTCCCGCGGTGCTACTATTTCCCATGTAAACATGGTCTCCATCGGTAGCATCTTCAAAGTCCGTCATGAGAGCCTTGTTAGCACAAATATGTCTTAATGCTCCTGTGTCCAAGATCCACTCCACATTATTCTCCACCAAGTTGGCTTCAACTACCACCGCGGCTATCACATCATCCTTTTCAACAAGATTGGCTTGGGAGGCACCATTGGAGTTGTTCTTGCGGTGGACACATTGATAGGTCTTGTGTCCTATCTTTCCACACACATAGCATGCTCCTTTGGTCTTTTGAATCTTGTTGTTAAAAGTGAAGTTCCCTATGTTTCCATTATTCTTCTTCTTACCTTTGAACCTGTTTCTAGCCATCGGATCACTAGATTCAACCAAGTTAGCTTTAGAATAATTCAAAGAGAGAGAATCAAACTTATCATTGAGGCGGTTGGCCTCCTCGGTCCTCATGTGACCAATAAGCTCTTGAAGGTTCGTGTCCTTCTTGTGCTTCAAAGAGTTTCAATAGTCATTCCATGAAGGTGGGAATTTCTCCAAAAGCACATTGGCTTGAAGAGTTTCGCACATTTTCATCTCTTCATCAAGGATATCGGTGACAATGTTCTCATAGTCATGAACTTGATCCATGATGGATTTGTCATCCGTCATCTTGAAGTTAATCCACTTACCAACAACATATTTCTTCTTACCGGCATCATCGGCACCATACTTCTTTTGCAAAGTGTCCCAAATGGAATTGCTTGATCGATTAGTGATAAGGAGATCAAATAAGATTCCACTCACATGATGGAGGATATGAGCTCGAACAAGCTTGTTGTCTTTCTCCTTCTTGGTCATGCATCGGCCGTTTTCTTGAGGTCTTCCGCCGAAAGGGAGGCATTCGGGGCTACCGCCTTGCTTGCTTCAATTGCTCCAATCACATCCGCATCATAGAGGACATAATCAATTTCAAGTTGCTCAAAAAAGATCAAAAATTTTTGTGACCATCTCTTATAGTTCTTGCCATCAAGAGGCTCCAACTTAGAGATGTCGGGAAGAGTCTTGTTCAACATTGGATTAGCCAAAAACAATCGACATAATATCTCGTTTTCAAATTGTTGTAATTGAAGGTTTTCAAGGCTAGTTTGAAGAACAAGATATGAACAAACTATTTGAACTTGTTGTGCCGTGGTAAACAAACCACTGCCTTGAAAACGAGATTCGGTGCTGTAGGAATTTAGATGCTTAATGCGGAAACGAGTATCACATACTCAAACATCTAAAACCAAGATCTTTGCATAAATTAACATGAATCTATAAAGATTATAGAATATACCTCTTCATGCCTGAATTCCACTTCCACCACAAGCCTTCTAGTGGAGATCATTTAGAACGTCAACTGTCGTTCCTCTAGTGTTGGTCCACGAACAACCCTTAGATCACCACGTATGCTAGTACGGAAGAGAGAAGAATCCTCTTGTTTTTGAGGTGTATGATGTCCAAATGAATAGGAGAGATAAGAGCAAAAGAAAATCAGATTTTCTCTTACTAAAATGATGTGTTGTATATCTCTCCTTTGTAACCCCCATATCATTATATAAGGTGGTTACAAAGAGGTGTTTCATGAGGCTTTATTTTGCCTCATAATGTCATACATTATGAGCCTAATAAACTCATGAGTTACAATTCTTCCATCCATCATAAAACCGCCCAACCCATTTTACAAATGGATTTGGGTAATATCCAAGGGTTGTCACATTATGTGACCTCATAGGACCCAATACATATTAGTAGTTGGCCTACATATACTAGCCCAACAAACCGCAATTAGCTTCTAGCAAAACGTCACGGTCACCTAATATTATTGAACATATTATCTTTATAATTTGTCCATATACATTTAGTTTGTTACACTTGATCGAGGACAAAATCCTTCAATCTCCCACTTGTCTAAGAACAAGTGTGTAACCTTCAAACTCCTTAAGTCGCTTAATGTCTAACTTGATGACATGGTAACATCGTATGTAGACCATACCAATATTCAAGTTGTTTCTTGAAATCCGAGTTTGAACTGTCGAAACAAATGATTAACTCCTTAATCCATTTGAGCATGGCCATGCATTTTCAGTTCTCGCTCTTCAAGAGGCCAAGACACCAATCCTAACTCTTAGGAGGACTTTATCCAGTCTTGTATAACCAAAACTCCCACTCAATTCGTAGCAGTTCCGATCACTGCTTTTATAGCCTCCTTTTACGGCACGACGTTTTGCAGTGTCAAAAAAATACTAATCCTTAAGTAAGAATAGTGTCATACTCATGTCTAAGGAATCCACTAAATATATTAATGAGATTCTCATAAACCTTTTAGAGAACTCCCACTAGGTCTGTCCAACGTGTATCAACTATACACGCCTATGCAAATGACTAGACATCTCTATGTCCCCATAGCCCATGAAACTGCGCTATCAATCAACTTGCAATCTAGTCCATGAAACAGAATCATTTACGTTCAACTTTAATGATTCGAACTAGGGACAAAGGTAAATTATAACTCCTGTTCACTGGATAGGGTTTCATTCGTCAAATCACAGATTTGACAATCCTATCAAACGTTATAAAATACTTTGAACGTTTTATTTAATACTAAACCAAGATTAAATAAGAACATAACCTTTTATTGATAAACATAACCAAACATATCACAAGAGTAACTATAACTGTGAACTAATTAAAAGTAAATAGTACATAATCAAAGCCACTCTCCTACATGCTTAAGTCCTATAGCCCTAGTATGACTCTCATGCTTAAGCTGAGGCAATGGTTTAGTCAAAGGATCAGCGACATTGCTATCTGTATGAACTTTGCTAACTATTACATCTTTTCTCTCAACGATTTCTTGAATGAGATGAAACTTCCTAAGTACATGTTTACACCTTTGATGTGATCTTGGTTCCTTAGACTGAGCTATGGCACCATTGTTATCACAATGTAAAACAATACCATCTCCAACACTAGGCACTACTCCTAGCTCTAGAATGAACTTCTTCATCCAAACGGCTTCCTTTGCTGCATCTGCCGCAGCAATGTACTCAGCTTCTGTTGTAGAATCAGCGACAGTAATTTGCTTTGAACTTTTCCAGCTCACTGCCCCTCCATTTAGACAAAAGATGAAACCAGATTGGGATCGGAAATCATCTTTGTCAGTTTGGAAGCTGGCATCTGTGTAACCCTCAACAATTAACTCACTTTCACCTCCATACACTAAGAAATTATCCTTAGTCCTTCATAAGTACTTTAGGATATTCTTAGCTGCACTCCAGTGTGCGTCACCTGGATTTGATTGGAATCTGCTACACATGCTCAAGGCATATGAAACATCTGGGCGAGTACAAATCATGGAGAACATAATGGACCCTATAGCTGACGCATAAGGAACATTACTCATTCGCTTAATCTCATCAGGTCTAGAAGGACACTGAGTCTTGCTAAGCGAAACACCATGTTGCATGGGTAGAAAACCTCTTTTAGAGTTTTCCATATTGAACTTAGTAACGATCTTATCTATATAAGTTCGTTGGCTAAGTCCAATCATCCTCTTAGACCTATCCCTATAGATCTTGATCCCCAAAATGTACTTAGCGTTTCCAAGATCTTTCATAGAAAAACAACTCTTCAACCATTCCTTGATTGACTCAAGCATGGGAATGTCGTTTCCTATGAGAAGTATGTCATCTACATATAAGACCAAGAAAACTCTGTTACTCCCACTTTCCTTCTTGTAAACACAAGACTCTTCTCCGTTTTTGAGAAAACCAAACAGCTTGATTGCCTCATCAAAACGAAGATTCCAACTCCGGGATGCTTGCTTCAATCCATAAATGGACTTTTGAAGCTTACATACCCTCCTAGGATATTCTGGATCCACAAAACCTTCCGGTTGTGTCATATACACATCCTCTTTCAAGAACCCATTCAAGAAAGCGGTTTTGACATCCATTTGCCAAATCTCGTAATCATAAAAGGTAGCAATCGCTAGGAGTATCCGAATGGATTTAAGTATTGCTACTGGTGAAAAGGTTTCGTCATAGTCTATACCATGAACTTGCTTGAACCCTCAACCAATCTTGCTTTGTAAACCTGAATGTTATCATCCTTGTCTGTTTTCACTTTGAAAACCCATTTGCAACCAATAGGTGTAACCCCGTCGGGCAAATCCATCAAGTCCCATACTTGATTTTCAGACATATATAACATTTCGGACCTCATGGCTTCAAGCCATTTTTCGGAGTCTTCACTGATCAAAGCTTGCTTGTAGGTAGTAGGTTCCTCAAATTCTAAGATCATTATCTTAGAACTTTCGGTTAACAAGAAATCAACAAACTTTTTGTTTGGTATTCTTGATCTACTAGTCCTACGAGGGGCTGCAACAGGAGAAATTTTCTTCTCAACAATTTGAGAATTTTCGCGCGAATTAGATTCGAGTAGGACAATAGGAGATTCGTGTACAGGATGCACGTCCTCCAACACTTGGTCAGTTTTGGGAGAAGATTCCTCCAAATGAGGAACTACTTTAAGCACCACAGCTGGCACTTGTGCTTCTGACTCAAACATAGGTTGAACTATGTCCATTTGTTGCTTTTCTCGAATGTCTTCGAGAAAAATATTACTCCCACTTGCCTTTTTAGAAATAAAATCTTTTTCCAAAAAGACACCACGACGAGCAACAAACACTTTGCCCTCAGTCCGATGGTAGAAGTAATAGCCCTTGGTCTCTTTGGGATAACCCACAAAGAAACACTTATTGGATTTAGGGGCGAGTTTATCTGAAAGTAAACGTTTTACATAAACTTCACAACCCCAAATACGTAGAAAAGACAAACTTGGAGTTTTTCCACTCCACATCTGGTAAGTGTCTTTATGCGTACAAATTAAAAACCTTATTTCATTCACATTAGTATTGTTTAAGTTTAGTATAGCGATAAATAAGGGTCGATCCCACGGAGAGGTTTATATATTCCTAAAATCCAAGTTCAACTAATTAAGAGAATCTAGCTAGTATATACATGTTATTTATTAATATATACATATTCACATTGTTTTTTTTTGGGGGGTTACAAGATGATACTAAAAATCTAAATACTACTAAAGATAAATCTAACCTAATATTTACAAGTGATGACAAACAATCCCATTTTTAGGCTCATAATACTTTCAGAGATTTATAAATTTCTAACCTTGATTATACTTCCAATTTCATAAATCCAAGATTGATTAGATAGATTAATTGTAGGAATTTAAGTAGCCAAACTCCCCTATACTTCCATACTTTTAATCAACATTGAACTAGGCCGAATATCGATTCTAAACTAATCTAATTACCACAAGTATTTCGCAACTTCCGGCGATTAAACTAGAAGCATTATAGAACTAGAAGTACATCATTAATCTCTAGTTAATCTAAACATATCATATCTTTATGTTTAAATAACTAGTCCAAGTTATATTCTAGTTTGAACTTAAAACCATCTTTGCAGGTCTAAATTAAACTAGTTACCACTTGTTGTTATATAATCTAGACTAGGCTAAACCATATAACTAGCAAAAATCTCAACTTTATACCTAATAAGATAGCAAATTAAGCATAACATTGAAATATAAACATTACAATCAAATATAACTTGAGTATCTAATATCACACAATATTGAATTCAACTATAAATTCAACAATACAACACAAATATACTTCAAACCTCACAATTCAAACTTGATTCAAACATCACAAACCAATTTTGAATTCAAAACATATAATCCAACATAATTCAACAATACAATCCAAACATACTATGAAATTCAAAAGTATAATCGGGAAACTTCAAAACTAATATGAAAGTACAAGAGAAAGAGAGAAGACTTATGTATCGCGCGGAAATTCGCCTTCGAATTTCGGATTTCGCACCTACGTTCGAGCTTGAACTTCACCCTCCCCGGTTGTGTGCTAGGACTCCAACCCAAGGCTATCTTCCGTCGAACTCGAGCACCCCCACACTAGCGTCGAAGCCTCACGAAATTTCTCTGATTTTTTTACTTAATTTTCTGTGGAATTGTTTGCTTCTGATTTTCGGACCCTTAATTGGGTATTTATACCCAATTTCCGCCGCCCTAGATGTGATTTTCGAACCAATTGGAGAAGAAGATTGGGCAACAAGAATTCGGCCCTTAAAACCGCCTTTGAAGGTCGTGAATTGCGGCGCCGCAATTCGGCTGTGCTTCGTGATTGGTGGCTTGATGCAAGTTGCGAGTTTTTTTATTGGTGGAGATGCGGTGGTGTTGTGCGATTGGTGGAAGGAGGTGTTCAAATGTGATGAAGAAGGAAGAGAGTGCTTTGTTCTTTCTTTCACCTTCTCTTCGTTCTTTCTGTCTTCTGCTTTCCATTTTTTTTCTTTTCTTTTCTTCTATTCTCACGTGATTTTTTTTTCTCTTTTGTTTTCTTTCTTCTTTTTTTTTTCTTTTCTTTTCTCCTTTTTCTTGGCTTTTAAATCTCTTGGGCTGATCTTCACAAGGTAAATGGGCTTGCCTTTTTGTTCATTCCTTGGACCATTTTACATCATTGAACAAAAGTAGTATAGATGAATAATATTAGTAATGAAAATAAAAACCTAGCATATTATATCTAATAGTATTAAAAATATCTAAAATGCATCAAAATAATAATATAAACACATATTATAATAAAATAAGGGAACATAAATATATTATAATGCGCACTTATCAAATTCCCCCACACTTAGTCCTTTGATCGTCCTCGATCAAACTCTAATTGTATGCAACTATGACACATAACACCACCTCTCTGTTCCGTAACTCTAAAACTGAATCAATGAAAAGTCGAACAAGAAACTAAAACGTTTTATATTAGTTAGTAAAAACTCAAGTAAGATGTTATCAGGAATGTCACCTTATCAATTTAGAACAATCAAATAATCAAAACTCATAAAACATCATAGACATACTCTCTCGTCATTTAACGTAACCAGCGAGCATTCACTTGATAGAACCATGATTTTAATAAATAGACCCTCGCAGGATAAATAATCACTCGTCACTCATGTGTTTGAAAGGGTTTATGTATTTCACTCAAGGTTCAATTCCGATGGCCAAAACTCTGCCATAAGCTTGCATATCTTCTCAATTCTCCACTATTATTAGACAACATGCTAGACATAAATCAAAAGGACTTTTTAGGTTACATGAGGGTTATGGTTTAAAGGTAGGAAATTTTTAAAAATATGTGGACTAGATGGCTTTGAACTAAGTGGAGCAAAAACTTAATAACTCCTCCCTTTCCGAATAAGAGGGAGCAAAAATAACTCTAACATTGTACTTCAGCCTTCTGTCATTTCAAATAAGCACATTTCCTGTATTTGACTTTGATATACAAAACGCTTATTTACATCATCTTTTGTCACACTTGACTTTTTTTCTTTACATATTTTCATTTTTCATTTCATTCATTTTTTTTTTATCAATTTTTTTTTTCTTTCTCTTTGTTTTTCATAGAATAACAAGATTAAGATATACAACTTGCACAAATCAACACTTCAACTGCTATAACCACACCTTTTATAGAAACAGCCCCACATTTCGCTTTTACTCAATCAACAACCATGCTCCATTAGCTCAAAATGTTGGGTCATGAATTTATTTGATTTTTTTATGGTTTATAATGAAGGATAAACAAAATAATAGTGTTTTAGGCTCAAAGGGGTTCATAAAGGATGTAATATAATATAGGGTGGCTATTTGGTTATGTAGTTTATAACAAAAGAAATACCTTTTTCTTCATGTCAACATGAGTCAATGTAATTTTGAAGAGTATCAATGCAAGTTCTAGAGAGAAATTACCATGGAAGAACATCACACATGAAAGAAAAATATGAGATTAATATGTATATCTCATTTTATTAGGCTCGGAATCTCACAGGTTATTTTGGTCTTTCCATCTAGTCATAGTTACAACCAAGGGAATGACTACACTAACTAGCTATAAACATGAGATTGTTTATCTAATCGTGTTACGAATCCTTCAAACTTGACTATTCTTTAACTAAAAATGTTAACAATTCCCAAAACTTTTTTATTTTCGAAAACATATTTTATTTTAAAACATAGTTAGAATAGAGTTTCTTGACGAACTTCTTCATTTATTCAATTTTTTTTTTTTTTTCAAAAAGAAACTAAGAGGTTGGTTTTATTTACTAGAAACTAATGCAAACACATAAACAACTATAATGCACCTATAAACTACATGCTCATGATTTTTTATATATAACGCAAACAACAATTCAATAATTATTTTGGTCCAAAGTCAGAAATTTCTACAGAAATTTCGGCAGCATTTCCCCTATAATATGGACAAAATCAAAAAAAATTTACGAATCCAATTCAACCTGTTTCATTACAATATACTATCCATATAATATTCCAGCACCAACATTCACCATTCTCCTCAAAAATACCAACGTTCAACTCCAGCTACAATATTCTTCATCATCCATAGCAATTCAATTCGAAAAAATTTCATCAAATTCCACATACTTCATGTAACAACAAACAATAACCTCTCCCCCACACTTAAACCTTACATTGTCCTCAATGTAACATTGAAAGATATCATGAAAATTCTCAAAAACAATTGACAAGTTCAAAACAAAATAAAAAAAAAACACACTCTAAATAAAAGCAAACTAAACAAAGAGTTTAAGAAAGCAAATCTGAAATTGTCTTGGGTTGCCTCCCAAGCAGCGCCTTGGTTTACGTCGTTGGCTCGACTTGTTCCACTTCTATATCAAGACTCGTGTAGCTCCTCATAATATAACCTTTAACCTGCAATATCTTAACTTGATCATAGAATATGAAAACACAGTTGCATATAGAAAATCCAAACATTAAGTGACTCTTCTTTTTCTTAGCGAGAGCGGATTTTTCCTACTTTTCAGATAAAATCATCTCAGTCATTCAATCTCTCAAATAAAGCATAAGAGTAGTCACTTAAAAACTACTTTAGCTATAAAAAGCACCTAACTCGAAGCTCAAAATTCAAGCAGTGTATAACTACGCAAGACATGTATGTTTTCTTCATCGAGACTCACTCAAGTATATTTCTTCTTTCCAAATTTGACATCTCATAATAATCATCTTGTTCTTTTTTTTTTTTTATAATCATGAGTTAACCAAGATTCAAACTAGCTAGCACAAAATAGAAATATTGGAGTATAAGAAGTTGATCACTCTTCTTACATAACTTCCAAAACTTGTGAAATTTTAAAAGTGCTAAATAGGAATCTGATAAGTAAGAACACCTCAATAACCTGACAATCTAGAACCATACTTGTAACACAGAACAAATAAATTCAGAAACAAGAACTTAGAATACGAACTCTTAACATGAAATGTTACTTACAGTCCATAAGAAGATGGTTTTAACTAATCATTGTAATCCCATGAGACGTGTATATAAATCAAAGTGTATAAAAAGTGAAACCATATTACTCTATAGAAAAGAAAGTTCAAATCTATGGAACCTTTAGAAAACCAATCATCTATTCTTTCTAGCCCTGTCTTTAAAGTCCATAATTTCACTAAAAATTCCATGTTCAAAGTAAGTCCATTCTTAACATCTTGAGCACAAAACAGGGCTATATAAACTCATACGATATATGCAACCAAATTTCTTTCCTTTCTTGGGATTCATGTTTTCAATCCATATATGTATCCATCTAACATTAGCTTTTCACATTGTATAACAATTTTCTACATAATTGTAACACATAATATCACGAGATGGTGTCATAAACTTTGTTTACTTGTTTCACTAGCATATATAATCTCATATTATGATCAATAGTCAACATGTTATGCTCTATGGTTAAACTTAGAGATGCCAAATAAACAAGTATATAATTTAATATCTTTAAACAAACCACTCATGTGATGATTGTTTTTATCTTATACGATCTTCGTCTAAAAAAGTATCAACTTTTGTGGCTTATACATGAACAAACTTATATCAAACAGCTATATCACTTACAAAACAAATATCAACATGCCAGTTGAGCACAATCAAGCAATCCCATGACTGAGTTAATCCTATGTTCATGTTCCTAAAATATTTAGATCTAACACTACTAACTCACAAGCTGCAAATTCAATTTTTATCATTCTAGGTAGTTAAATCTTATCAAGAAAGCCAATTGACATTGACAATAAAAGATTGACTATGAAACTTTATCCAATAGCATCACAAAAGATATAATAAGACTACTTTAGCCACTTTTGAATGGCCTAATAATTCAGATAAAATCAAGTAATGCCTCAATAAACTCTAGTTAGACAGCTCCATGTGATATAACAAGATATAACTAGATTGGCATGTAGGTGATTACCCATAATGAAAATCACAACAAAGTAAGTTCAGATTCATTAGAATCACTAGACTCTTGCCTAGGTAGATTTCATAGCCTAGTATAGTATAGCATGGAGTATAACAAGTAATAGCAAGTGGCATCGTAATCCAGAAATCAACCACTATTAAAATACCATGAAGACACTATACTCCAACGTTTTTTAGTAAATCAACGATATTCAGCTTAAGAGTCATATTCTTGTTTTAAACTTTCATTATAGAAGATAGCATGAAATAAATATCAAAAGCATGTGATCCACCGTCCACAAAACAGTAAGTTATACGTTGTAATTATGTTGCACACAATGAAGAAAAGTTTATGCCATTGAAGCTGCCAAAACTATTCATGCAACTATAAACATTAGGCTAAAGGTGGATATTGTAATGTAATTCACATATAATGTAGCATATCTTTTATTTTCTTTTGAACTCAAGCTTTCCATTGTTTTGCAATCCAGTTTACTCGTCTAAAAGTTGTATTTCACTAATCTGAATGCATAATACAACATTTGAGAGCAAAAATTACATAAGTATAGTAGTACATATAATTTTTTTTTGTATAGAAAAAAAAAACTACTCATGGCCACAAGCTAAGTACTAATATGAAATTCACTAAGCAATAGTATAAAACAAAACAAAATCAATGAAAGCTACTATGAGAATGTTAGAAGTTGTCTTTGCCACCTTGATTAATCCAAATAAGACTCAACAAGAAAGAAATCCCTAATACTACTAAAGATAAATCTAACCTAATATTTACAAGTGATGACAAACAATCCCATTTTTAGGCTCAAAATACTTTCAGAGATTTATAAATTTCTAACCTTGATTATACTTCCAATTTCATAAATCCAAGATTGATTAGATAGATTAATTGTAGGAATTTAAGTAGCCAAACTCCCCTATACTTCCATACTTTTAATCAACATTGAATTAGGCCGAATATCGATCCTAAACTAATCTAATTACCACAAGTATTTCGCAACTTCCGACGATTAAACTAGAAGCATTATAGAACTAGAAGTACATCATTAATCCCTAGTTAATCTAAAAATATCATATCTTTATGTTTAAATAACTAGTCCAAGTTATATTCTAGTTTGAACTTAAAACCATCTTTACAGGTCTAAATTAAACTAGTTACCACTTATTGTTATATAATCTAGACTAGGCTAAACCATATAACTAGCAAAAATCTCAACTTTATACCTAATAAGATAGCAAATTAAGCATAACATTGAAATATAAACATTACAATCAAATATAACTTGAGTATCTAATATCACACAATATTGAATTCAACTATAAATTCAACAATACAACACAAATATACTTCAAACCTCACAATTCAAACTTGTTCAAACATCACAAACCAATTTTGAATTCAAACCATATAATCCAACATAATTCAACAATACAATCCAAACATACTACGAAATTCAAAAGTATAATCGGGAAACTTCAAAACTAATATGAAAGCACAAGAGAAAGAGAGAAGACTTATGTATCGCGCGGAAATTCGCCTTCGAATTTCGGATTTCGCACCTACGTTCGAGCTTGAACTTCACCCTCCCCGGTTGTGTGCTAGGACTCCAACCCAAGGCTATCTTCCGTCGAACTCGAGCACCCCCACACTAGCGTCGAAGCCTCACGAAATTTCTCTGATTTTTTTACTTAATTTTCTGTGGAATTGTTTGCTTCTGATTTTCGGACCCTTAATTGGGTATTTATACCCAATTTCCGCCGCCCTAGATGTGATTTTCGAACCAATTGGAGAAGAAGATTGGGCAACAAGAATTCGGCCCTTAAAACCGCCTTTGAAGGTCGTGAATTGCGGCGCCGCAATTCGGCTGTGCTTCGTGATTGGTGGCTTGATGCAAGTTGCGAGTTTTTTTATTGGTGGAGATGCGGTGGTGTTGTGCGATTGGTGGAATGAGGTGTTCAAATGTGATGAAGAAGGAAGAGAGTGCTTTGTTCTTTCTTTCACCTTCTCTTCGTTCTTTCTGTCTTCTGCTTTCCATTTTTGTTCTTTTCTTTTCTTCTATTCTCACGTGATTTTTTTTTCTCTTTTGTTTTCTTTCTTCTTTTTTTTTTTCTTTTCTTTTCTCCTTTTTCTTGGCTTTTAAATCTCTTGGGCTGATCTTCACAAGGTAAATGGGCTTGCCTTTTTGTTCATTCCTTGGACCATTTTACATCATTGAACAAAAGTAGTATAGATGAATAATATTAGTAATGAAAATAAAAACCTAGCATATTATATCTAATAGTATTAAAAATATCTAAAATGCATCAAAATAATAATATAAACACATATTATAATAAAATAAGGGAACATAAATATATTATAATGCGCACTTATCAACATCTCATATGGTGTTTTTCTCTTGCCTTTGATGGAGTTCTATTAAGTGTGAAAGTAGCGGTTTAGAGCATATCCCCAGAAGGAGATGGGAAGATCAGCAAAACTCATCATAGACCGAACCATATCAAGTAGAGTTCGATTCCTCCTTTCGGATACATCATTCAACTGAGGTGTTCCAGGTGGAGTGAGTTGTGAAATAATTCCACAACTCTTCAATTGATCACTAAACTCTTGGCTCAAATATTCACCACCACGATCGGATCGTAATGCTTTAATTGTTTTGCCAAGCTGGTTTTGGACTTCATTCTGGAATTCTTTGAACTTTTCAAACGATTCCGACTTATGCTTCATTAAATAGACATATCCATATCTACTTAAATCGTCAGTAAAAGTAATGAAGTACCCAAACCCTCCCCTAGCTTTTGTGCTCATTGGTCCACACACATCAGTATGTATTAGGCCCAATAGATCACTGGCCCTTTCACCCTTTCCAGTAAAAGGTGACTTTGTCATTTTACCCATTAAACATGATTCACATACATCAAATGGCTCAAAGTCAAAGGATGTTAGAAGTCCATCTTTATGTAACTTCTGAATGCGTTTCGCGTTTATATGTCCTAAACGACAATGCCATAAGTAAGTAGGATTAGTATCGCTTGACCGATGTTTTTTGCTGTCTATGTTAAGGACATCTTTGTCTAAGTCTAGGAAATATAGACCATTAGACCTTTTAGCAGTGGCATAAAACATTGATTTTAAATAAATAGAGAAACAGTCTTTCTCAATTGTAAATGAAAACCCTTCATTATCCAAAACAGGAATAAAAATAATGTTTTTGGTAATAGCAGGAACATAATAACAGTTTTTAAGCTCTAATATTAAACCAGAAAGCAAAGGTAGACTATTTGTCCCAACTGCAACGGCTGCAACCCTCGCACCATTTCCAACGCGCAGTTCTACCTCCCCTTTAACCAAGGTTCTACTCCTTCGTAGTCCCTGCACATTCGAAGTAATGTGAGAAACACAACCGGTATCAAATACCCAAGAAGTAGATGTTGCTAAATTAATGTCAATGACATAGATACCTGAAGAAGAAGCCCCAGACTTTTTATCATTCAGATACTTCGGGCAGTTGCGCCTCCAATGGCCTATTTGACCACAATGGAAGCACTTGGCATTTGCGGCCACCTTTGGCTTTGCCTTTGCATGTGGCTTATCAGCAGTCTTAGTGGCAACTTGCATGCCCTTGTCTTGCTTTTTCTTGCCAGCCCATTCCTTCTTAAAACCCTTCCCCTTTTGAACCATAAGAACTTCCTTCTTAGGTGCAACAAAGATGTTTTACTCGGCAGTCATGAGCATCCCATGTAACTCAGCAAGGGTTTTCAACACCCCATTCATATTGAAGTTCAACCTAAATTGGTTGAAGCCTTCATGAAGGGAGTGTAGTATGATGTCAGTAGCCAACTCTTGGCTATAAGGAAAGCCCAACCTCTCCATTGCCTCGAAAAAACCAATCATTTCGAAGACATGAGTGGCGACCGGCTTGCCTTCGACTAACGCACACTCAAGAATAGCCTTGTGCGTTTCATACCTCTCTATCCGAGCTTGTTCCTGAAACATGGTTTTCAGCTGTCGGATAATACTGTAGGCATCCAAGCTTGCAAACCTCTTTTGAAGGCTTGGTTCCATAGCCACGAGCGTAAGGCAAGTAACAATTACCGACCTTTCTGCAATGGCCTTATGGGCCGCCTTTTCGGCTTCAGTAGAGGTGGTCGTTAAAACCGGGATCGGGGTTTTAAGAACATCCTCTCGACCTTTGGATCTAAGAACAATTCTCAGATTCTTTCCCAATCAAGGAAGTTGTTCCCGTTCAACTTATCCTTTTCAAGGATTGAACGTAAGTTAAAAGGTGAATTATTGTTGTTACCAGACATGATATCTACATAGAAGATGCAAAAGTAATGAGTATGTTTATCATAATAGCTTACAACAAATTTTAAACACTTTAAAATAAAAGCTATGCACTTGACCAATTTTCAATGTGTCCCCTTTTGAATCAAGTGATTCTAAGATCCTATCAAACATGATTTATAAGTGGACTTTGGCCTCAACTTAAAACCAAATTTAAAAGGTAAGTAAACTCCTTTACTAATTACAACAATTGTAATTCTTAGTTGATGGGTGATTGCTAAGGTGATGAAAGTTCCCCGGGTAAGGAAGTTACCACAACGTTGGGGAAAGCCTTCCCTAATCCTAGACAGAACTTGTCACCCAAACACAAAACCCAACCCTTTGCTTCAAAATCCAAAACCGTTTTGATGATTTTGTTGGGCCAAACCAAACTAAACATGCAAATTTCGGAAATTTACTCTACTTAGCCCAAGATTGGAAGTAACACTCTGCTTTGGCAGAACCTATTACTAACGATCAAGATTTTAGTAGATGTTTATTTGGAAAAGCAATTACCCAATATTAGCTTTAGGGACCTAAGTAAATTATTATGTGATTTAATTACTAGTGAACTCATTGCAAAAATAAATCACATGCATAATAAAACTTAGAAAGCATTCAAAAACAATATTTAAATGCATAAAATGAAATGTGATCCTAGTATGGCCCCTAACCCTAAAGACTACTCTTTAAGGTCTCCATTCTTGAATCACCATGGATCTCCATCCTTGTGCTTCATGGGATAAGATTGAATCACCATTCTTCTTATGACAACTTGAATAATCATTTTTGGAATTTTAAACTAAAATTACAAAAATACCAACGATACACATATCGTATTTAGATTACAAAAATACATTAACGATACGCAGATCGTATTTTCTATCCAAGTTTGGGTCATACTAGTCACCGCATGCAATCATAATATCATATATATAAAACATGCATTTTAATCAACTATTAAAATAAATTATTATGCTTCAACAACTTTAAAACATAATAACACCAACCAAATTTAATCTCATATTAAATTAAATGGTTAGTACCTCTAGACAAATTTTAATCATATTAGAATTTATCTCCCAAGGGCTTTAATATATTAATCCAACAAATTTAATCAACTATCAATTTTAAAGAAAAATACATAAGCACTCTAAGGTACCACATATATTTTAATCATATTAAAACATAAAAGCATTGCATGATATTTAATCACAAACACTAGCATGAAAGAATTAATCAACTTATTAAAACTAACATCCTAACATAAAATTAAATACCATAAAATGAAACTCCCATCATAATTTTAATTCATTTAAGTATTAACATAGGATACCATGCATAATAACTTATTAATATGCATTAAGGGATAAACGAATTTTAACGTTTTTAGCCGTTGAAAGAGAGACGAGCCAAGGGGTGGCGGGACTGGGTCGCTAGGTCGCACTCGCGATGGTCGTCACGGCCGCAAGAAGTGTCTCGCCTCGAGATTTCGATCTCAATTCACGTAATTTAATCGAAATACGTATGATTTTCTTTATACATTAAAACACTTTCATGCATAACTAAATCAGACTTGGCCTCAAATTCAAGAATTCATGCTATGAAATTATACATAATCAAATTAAGCATAAAAAAAAACTCAAAGCATGCAATTCATGAATCATACGTATATACATCATATTCTAATTAACAACTTAACTAAAACATGAAACAATATAACAATTATATATGTATATATATATATGTACCGAAAATGTATAAACAACTTTTATACTCCCACTAGATTAAAATCCAATTTTAATCATGCAAACAATATCCTCATGCTAATACCCTCCCCTAAATGAATTAAAATAAAGGAAAACATGCATCAACATGATCATATTAATCTATGCAATAGGCTAACTGATACCACTGTAGGAATTTAGATGCTTAATGTGGAAAACGAGTATCACATACTCAAACATCTAACACCAAGATCTTTCAGATAAATTAACATGAATCTATAAAGAGTATAGAATCACTAGTAGAATAAAGTTCAACCGTGCGGTTAAACCGGACTTACCTGCGGTTTTTGGCCGCAACGGTTGGACTAGGCGGTAGCCAAATTTTAGCTGCTGCGGTTTCGGACCGCATCGGCTAATAATTTACCTTTCATTCTATCGGACCAAATAATTTACCTCACTAAAAAGCAACCAACAACAAGGAGTTCTGATGAAATTTTTCATTCTATTATCTGCATGTTCTATGCTAGATATATACAACAGCAGCAATAAGAAACAAGAAACATGAGAATCTAAACAGTTTGCAATAAAGTAAAATGAACATAGAGATACTATGTCTCATAGTCATGTTCCAAAACAAAATCGAAGCAAACGTAATCACTATTATCATATACATTTCGCACTCCTTCACCGGCGTAGTTGGACAAATGAACTCGAATTGCATGAATATGGACTCACACAAGCAAGCTAAAGTGCTTACCCTTCAAAAGAGCATAGAAGAATAGAGCGAGGAGTTATCTCTCCTCCCGAGATTCTCCCTATGGTGATTAGATTAAGATCTCGGAAGCGAAAATGTCCCAACACTTATATCTCGTCCACATTCCAACAAGCTAACTAGTCGACTATAATTTGGATTTCGACAGATGTGATTTATGTCAAGAGATGATATCTCATACTCCAATTGTGCATGTTTCACTTCACATAAACTCCATCACCAATTTCCAAGTAAACAAGATGCCCACCACCTAGTGGCAAGTAGAACTCGCAAAAGCATGTGGTCTCAAGTAGATCGTAGATTTAAGGGTCTTTAGATGGGGAACAATCTCACGTGACATTGACTCTTTGCTTTATTCTATTCGATTTGAATAGAAATTTTACATTGTCTGGCAACAAGATATAATTATTTGAGCGGGTAAAGTGGGCAAATATTGTTTGCGACACTGTGCAATGACTACCGAGAATTAATTTTTGCACCGCCCCCCACCCCCCGAACTGCCCCACCCCCTACACCGCCTCCCCACCCCCTGCACACCCCCCCACCCCACCGCACTACCCCCACCCCCGCACTCCCCCACCCCCACTCGCACCGCCCCCCACCCTCGTTTATTGTTTTGCGCGTTCGCGCTTATTTTATGTTTTGCATCAAAAGTCAAATTTTTTATTGTTCACTTCACACAAAGAAACACAAGGCACCCAATGTAAATAGAACATCTAAATCAACTAGCAACCTTTCAAATTTTTTCGGTTGAAGATGATTTGAATACGCAAAGTTCAAGCAAAGTTCCTGTTGGCTACATTGATTTAATTTGAATACGCAAAGATCTAAATATAGCGGTTTCAACAATGTTAAGAAGGGAGCCAGAAGCATGCTAATGAAAGGAAGGGGGATAAGCATGCCACCAGATCTTGACCCTCTTTCTTCGCTTTAACAAGAGGAGAGCGCAACTTGTCCCGGATTTCCACATCTGAAACCGCAGGCGTTCTCGAAGATAAAACAATTGGGATTTTGTTAGTTTTTTTACTTGAGATTTTACTTGTTCCGTGGTGGTAAATCAATATTTTCAGGATTGACAATTACTCCAGCATTATCTATAGCAAAGAATGTATAAATTGATCATGAGAAATCCAACCAAGAGGCAAGAACAAAACAAAACAAAATAAACAAAACATGTCATAAGCTCCCTTGTTTGTCGGCAATGTCCCGATCAACAAAACATGTCATAAAACACATTTCATTATGCAACAAACAAGCATCTGCGATTTTCTAACCAAGATATTTGCAATGATGTAACTATCCGGGAGCATATAGAAATACTTCGATCCGAAGAGATCTTGTAGTGCAAAGAAATAAATCCGATAGATCTTCCGTGATGTTCAAGTCTCGATGTTTAGGGGTTTAGGGGAATTGAGAACAAGATAGAACCATGTCACGCTGTCCAATAGATACGAGGATAACAGCAAGCAGGGGAATATACAACATAAGAACATAAATTTCAGTAAAAAGATTAGGGTTTAAGCATAAAATCGCACCTTTAAATGAAAAACAAGATCTCGATAATTTCTCCCAAACTATCCGAATAATCACGAACCCTAAAGCACACACTCGCTTCATATTCGCCAGTTCAAAACCCAAATTCATGCCGGAGTTTCGTAATCAACTGGCGCAGCACTTGCGAAAAACAACGGCAAGAGAACTCGAAAAAACAATGGCGAGTGGATTTAACGTCAATCGAAGGGTGAAGGTGTGACATGAGAGAGAAGAGAGGACGTGAGGAGAATGAAAGGGAGGACAACGATAAGGTGGAGGTGGCGTGAAAATCGTAGAGAGGAGAAATGGTGGAGAGAGAGGAGAGATATGGAGTGAGAGAAGAGAGAAGAGGAAATGGTGAGGAAGAGAGGAGAGAGTTGGGGCTTCAACCGTTATCCGGGCCTTTCTCGTATGAACCGGGTTCAATTCAGCCCCAATACCGCCAATAACAAACACGAGTGTTAGACAAAAAAATAAGAAGATTAACCGCCGCGGTTGTGTACTAGAAACCGGATCGGTTTTTTTTTATCCGCCGCGGTTCTTAGAGAACCGCATGACCGGTTTATGTTCCCAAGTTTCCACCTAAAATTTCAAGGATTTACCATTCGGTTATCTTAAGGACCGCAGCGGTTGTGTTGCGGAAACATATAGCGTTTTTTCCACTAATGAATATACCTCTGATGCGTGAATTCCACTTCCACCACAAGCCTTCTAGTGAGATCCTTTGGAACGTCAACTGCCGTCCCTCTAGTGTTGGTCCACGAACAACCCTTATATCACCACGTACGCTAGCAGCACGGTATCAGATAAGAATCCTCTTGTTTTTGAGGTGTATGATGGCCAAAATGAATGGGAGAGATGAGAGCAAAAGAAAATCAGATTTTCTCTTACTAAAATGATGTGTTGTATATCTCTCCTTTGTAGCCCCCATATCATTATATATGTGAGTCATAGAAGAGGTGTTTCATGAGTGCTTATTTCGCCTCATAATGTCATACATTACGAGCCTAATAAACCTGCGAGTTGGCTAAATCCCCTTCCATCCATCATAAAAACCGCCCAACCCATTTCACAAATGGATTTGGGTAATATCCAAGGGCTGTCACATTGTGTGACCTCATAGGACCCAATACATGTATTAGATAGTTGGAATAAATTTATTGGTGGGCCCAACAAAACCGCAATTAGCTTCTCTAGCAAAACGTCGCTGTCACCTAATATTATTGAATATATTATCTTTATAATTTGTCCATATACATTTAGTTCGCTACACTCGATCGATGATAAAATC